>VXBI01007175.1:0-33122 GCA_013397375.1 Toxostoma redivivum
AAAATGGTTAATCAGATTCACCAGCTTTTTTCCGAAGAAGAAATAAAAAGTAAGTTTTATGTGGTATCCTTCACAAAATCTCCTCATTTCAAAAAAGTAGGATTTAACAAGATTGTAAGTAACTCCTTTGTGAATTATTAGGGCTTCATTAGTCATTGGATGGTTCTTCTAGCTCTGCTTAGTGGTATCAGTGAAGTGTTGGCTATTAAACGTGATTTAGTTTTTGTCTGGTGCCCAAGCTGTTAAGGGCACTGAGCATGCTCTCAGAATGTAACATTTCTTTTCTAAGCTGCTCTCCAGCTGACTTTCTTCTGCTGCTGCTCTTTGTTTCATTCATGATATGCATTTTGAAAAGCATGTTGGTTTCTCTCACTGATAGAAATTGTAGGACGAGTTGTCCAAAGAGTGTGGGTTTTAGAAACTGCCCTTGTGAATATTCTGGTTTTTCTTGCTTTCATGTACAGCTACAGTATTTGTTACATGTACATTCTGTCAGCAAGCGTTGGTGAAACTGGCAGCCAAGAACATGCTTCCTTTTCCCCATAAAGGATGAATCAGTGACATGGAGATGTAACGATGTATTACTTCTGTCTGGCTTTTCCTTGGCAAAGAGTTTAAACTTGTCCATGAACTTGTCCCTGTCATAATGATGTCATATGAAGGATTTCTTGGGATTTGCTTTTTACCACTCACTGCTGTTTAAAAAAAAAAAAAAGAAAAAAAGGCAAGAAAAGACAGTTCTTAGGACAACAGATGCTAACTTTCACCAGAAAGCTATTCCTTTTTACACCACAAGTCCCCAAACCTATTCCAAGAACAGAAAGTTTCTGATTGGAGCTGGGCTGCTTCTATTTCCTGATGAAAACTTTTTGCTACTTCACTGGTGCTTTGTTTCTAATACTAAAATGAGCTAGTATCCCACAGTATTAATGATGGTGTAGCTGAGTGTTAGAATAAAGCCTCAGACTGAAAGTGATTCAATGAGCTTAGCCTTAGAGCTTCTCTCTCCATAAGGTCTGCAGGCTGCGTACTCCATTCCTGTGTTCTATGGACCACCCAGAAGCAGCCTATGATCTTAAATGCGTTAAAGAGAATGTTTGCATCATGACATTACTGTGTACATGGCTAGCATGCAGCATAATGGAACAAGGATTATAATATTTACAACATGCTATGTAAATGTTGCCCTTCTGAGTATTTTATAAAGCCTCTTAGGTCTTAAGTGACAGCTTTGATTTTTTTTAAAATAACATCAGTCTTTTCATTTATCCAGCTAAGTTTGGTAAACAAAAGATGTTTAATACTTCCTTTCATACAGACAGATACTTGTATTTAAGGGTTAATGCACTTAAGCTTATTAGATTCCTGGGTAACTATTTAAAAAATGCTTACTTTGCAAGAGCAGTACGTGGTGCAGAGGTGGGCTTTGGAATTTTCTGTGCTTTGCCACTGTGTTCTGTAAATAGATAATCTCCAAGGGATTGCAATAAGCAGAGCAGTGTGGGTTATGGTATGCAAATGTGACATGGATCACAAATTCTATTTTGATCAACTAATAGTAGTGAAGATTTTGAATTGGGCTTTATGTGTGAATATATTTGTATATATACTCCTTTTAAAAATTGAGTAAAATGAGAAACTGTGCTGTGGCAAAATAAAAAGAGGGAAAATCATGACAAAATTCTGGGCATCTATGGGAATTTTCTCTTTAAAGCTTCTCGACCATGACTTTGTACTGTGCTTTGATTCTGCTCTGACATTTATTTTTAATTAAGTGGTAGATGCAGGCATTCACAACATCTGAAAATGCTTCTGAGGGACAACAGAATTGTGATGCAAGGGAGATGACATGGGCAGAAAGGTGTTGGGGATCTTCTAGCATAATTTGGTCCTTTGATTTTCACAACGTGTGAGATCTGGAGTGTCAGTTTGGGATGTTTTTTCCTGGAGATGCAAGACAGGTAAGAAATGTGTTCAAAATGCTTTGAGGCAAATTTAAGAGTGAAGACTATGTTTTTGTGGCAGTGTTATGGATGGAGAGCTTTGCCGGATATACCATTGCACAGGATGGATGGGTGGATATTTTGTGTGTGCAGTATGTTTGTGTTTGCAGTATTTACATTTCTTTTGCTTACAGGTAACTGTGGAGGAAGTGATGACTACAACTGCATACCTGGATCTCTTCTTGCGCAGCATTTTGGAGCCAGCTCTCCTCAAGATTTTCCTCCGCTTTATTTTGCTGCACCAACATGAGAATGTTCATATCCTGGATACACTTACCAGCAGAATCAACACACCATTTCGGGTAAGACAAGCAGAAAGAAGGTCCAGGCACTCAGCATGGATGTAGGTTCAATGTTTAAGTGGGAGATTTCATATAATACAGTTCGGTACTTGTTTAACTAGGAATTTTCTCCCCTCCACCCAGTGGTGAGATTTTTCCACTCTCTCAATTTTGTGTGTGTGTGTTTTGACATTTGGCAACCACTATAAAAAGCTAATAAACCTGTGAAGTGATTTCACATATGTAGGAAATGGGATAGAGGTAATGAGAGCTTCTGGAAGACTGAATCCTGTTGGAAAATAAAAAGTAAATTTGGAAGCATTTTTATTCTGAACAGTGCTGGATTAGTGCTATCATAGATAACTCTCCCTGGAATGTACATGTGGTGAGGAGCATTTTTGATCTTTGGAGTTTTGCCAAGCAACAAGCATTTTCAGATATTCCTTCTGGGGAAACAATGGGAGCCCTCTAAGGATGTCTCCAAATGGATCCCAGTTGTCAACTGTGATCTCACCGATGTATTTCTCAGGAATCTATAGTCTGTATTACTGTAGCAGATTTACTTAACTATGATGGTGCCTGCTTTATTTGATTAAAAGAATTTCTTGCTCAAGTGATGAGGTTGCTGCTTCCTTCTCTTTGCCTTCGCTTCTTTGTGTGGTAGGGTTTATCTCAGGTTTGTGCTGAGTCCTAATGAGCTTGAGCCCTAATGCTGTCCAGGGGTTTTACAGACAGAAGCACAAACAGGACGGGACTGCTGTGGAACACATCTCGAGCTGCTTTATTACTATTTTTTCCTCCCAAGCATCAGTCTCATTACAAGGTCGGGACAGCGTGAAGATGCCAGCAATTCACGTCCTAGTAGCAGCCAGAGAACACGATGTTACAATGCATTTTGAAAGTTTTTTGACCAATCACAAAAGCAAAAACATATTGACAGTAGTTTTATCCAACCACTATAAGTACACGTACCTTTGGTTAAAACAATGCTTGCTTATTTTGAATACAATTCCCACTTGTAAGCCTTAAAATACAGTGCACTGTATTAAGCTCCATTATTAAGCTTTGACCTTTCTAATATCTTCCTAGATACACTTTTCTGCAGCTTAGAGAGTTATTCTAGCCAAGTGTTAATACACAGACCATTGTTCTATTTGTCCTTCCTTTCTACATTTCATATAACTTTTCTGCTGACATGCCTTATGCTTTCTGCTTAGCTCCAATTGCAGTTTGCTGTCTCTGAGGCCTGCTTTTTTG
The DNA here is from genome assembly GCA_013397375.1 of Toxostoma redivivum. Lineage (NCBI taxonomy): Eukaryota > Metazoa > Chordata > Aves > Passeriformes > Mimidae > Toxostoma > Toxostoma redivivum. Next base: position 3,542 of record VXBI01007175.1, read on the forward strand.
TAGCTTTCCCAAAACCCTCTGATTTTAAGGATTCCCACAGAGCCCCTTCTCAGCCTAGGCACAGTGCAGCACGGTGGCTGAAGAGCTGTCTGCCGCAGAGAGTACCTTTGCCAACAGTTGAATCTTCTGGATGAGACAATGACTGTTTGTCACACTGGACCACTTGAGTGAGCCTTGCTTGACTGGCAGCCTTGGCTGACTCTTGGGTGATGCAGAGCTTCATGGATGAAATCAAGAATACTGTTTTAGTGCAAGAGAAGCCAAACAGCAGCATGCACATTAAATTTGTGTATTAGGTAGTAGCTTCATCTGAAAATTGTTTTGAAATATATGTGCATGTAAATATCAATATATTCTGCTGTTAGTGCATCTCTAAGATGGATTAACTCTGAAACCTGAAACAGTTCTGTCAACAAAAATGCAAATGCTGTTGTCTCTGCTAATCATTAATTACTGTTCCATAGGCAAACAAGATGGGAATTGTAAAGAATTCTGCAGCCCTGATCAACTCAGGATCTCAGCCGAAGTGATTCTGTCTGTGATACTAAAGGAGTTTTCTGCAGTATAGCTCTGCCAAGTGCAAACATAGCAGAAAAGCTGTGTATATTACTATTTATGAAAATACTGATTAATAATTCACAGAGTTATACTTACTTAGAGACAGGTGCCTGGAAGGACTTGTAGAAATAATACCCTCCTTTTTCTTGAGTGTATTTTAAATGTTATCTTTTCACACAGTACAAAAATAGACTTGGATTTAGTTATTCAAAAGATTCCAGATTTGCAAGTGGTTGCAAAGACTAATGATTACTATTTCCCTGTAAACTGAAATTTACTAAATACAGGATAACTTGAGGCAGCAGCAGGTGTTTTTGAAGTTTCATGTCATGAAGAAAAGTTATACTTGATTCCCTGTAAATTTCACAAAGGAAAGATTTCCTGTTTTTCTACTTTGTCTCTCCCCCAGTTAAAGCACACCTTTCATGCAAGAATCTGACTTCTGCCAATGGCTTGTTGTGAAGGTCTTCAACTTTTCAGCTTCTTAATGTGCAGAACACTAATAATTCGTTATACCTAAAGCAACAGGAACCTGAAGTGACTGATAACTTTTCTTTCAGAAAATACCTTTTGTTGGTTCAAATTCTGTGTCAGAAGTAAAAACTAAAACACTGTAAGGTTACAGGGTTCAGTTCAAGCTAAGTAAACTTAAATTAATAAATTTGAACAATATTTAAGACTGCTTTTTTAATAGCTTATTTGAAGGAAAATTCTGTTTATATTTTGTTAAAATGGATCATTACATGTATAGCTCTAGACAACTTGAAAAAAGAAATCTCGTGGGGTGCTGACTGAATGAAGTACCATTCTGAGAGTGTCTTATAAATCATGATGTTCTGGCAGAGCCATTTTGTAATGTAGTATGCAGGGAAGATTGGAAAGATGCAATTTCCAGATCAAAAGCTAACAATGTTTATCATTTTCCAGCTCTGTGTGGTCTCCTTGGCGTTGTTCAGAACGCTTATTGGCTTGCATTGTGAAGATGTGATGTTACAGCTAGTTTTAAGGTAAAGCCAAAATTCTTTTTCCCATTCTTCATCCTAACTCTGCAACATATGGTCTCTGTCTGTGGATGCAGAACTGGGTGAGAGTTCTCCAAGAGAGCAGAAATCTAAGTAGCTACAGAGATAAGAATATTTATGGTCCTGACAAAAGTCTGCCAGACCTGATGAAGTTTGATTTACATCCTATGATCTCCAGAGCAAGAGATTTTTCCTGTGATTTATTTCTAGAAAAGTGAGAAAAGCTAAGAATATATTTATCATCTCCAAAGTCCTTATTCCCTGCTTCTAGATGCATAATTCTTCCCTTCTGCATGTTTTCTCTAGTGCATTATGCATTGTGATACAGACCTGTCTGCTGTTTGCAGCTTCCACCCTTCTTGTTGTTTTTTACCTCTTTGATTCCTCACTCAATGAGAATACTTCAGGTTCCTGCACTATTGTAGGTAGATTAAGTGATGTACTAAATGCAGTGATAATTTTTGGTTTTAATTTGTGATTCTGTTTTACTTCAAAATACTTATAATTTGGGTATGTTTGTTAGATGAGAACTGGTTATTTATTTGGAAATATTGGTGTAACTGACTTGAGCTTTTAGCATTGCAGATCTCATAAATATTCCAGATACTGTCTGTCCCTCCACACACAGGCATTAAGGTGAAATTCCCTATAGATCTGGCAGTGGTGCCTGGAAATAGTGCTAGGACCTCTTTGAACACAAGTACATCACCAGTCTAGCATTAGAGTGCTGTGGTTGATATTTCTGTTTATTTAGGGAATTGTTTAGAATTTATTTGCATTTTAAATGGCAGATTATTGGTGTAGTTAACACTGAGGCTCTTACAGAAGTGCTTTTAAAAAGTATAACAAAAGTGCTCTGAAGAAATTCAACGTGAGGCTGCTTTCTCTGTTCCTTAGCTTCTTCCCTCCTCTGCCTAAGAGCTCATTCTTGATCTACGGCAGTAAAACTCTTGAATGACCCTTCCCTCTTCTTTTTTCTGGCTGTTTCCCTGGCAAACCGCCTCTCTCTGGATTTCCCTGGAAAGCAAATAAATTGAGGATTCTGAGACAGAATGCATTCATAGTCAGACCAAACCATTCTGCTGGCCTTTGACATCTGCCCATCCCACACTCCCTCCATACTTTCTTAAAACAATTTTGCTCTGATATGCAAAGGATTCCCTGTTCTGATGTGTCTCCTATCTCTACTCATCTGGACAGCTCCTCATTAAACCAAGTATCACAGTATAGAGTCATGGTTTCGTGCTCTTGAGGTTTAGAAAATGGATCACTGTAAATATTATTATTGCTGGTTTTTTTCATTTGAGAAGACAGGGAAGTGGGAAGGGAATTTTGTGTGTTGTTGCTTTCTCTAACATGAAAGGATGATAAGTGATGCTGGGCACTGCTGTTTCAGGTATCTGATCCCATGCAACCACATGATGCTGAGCCAGCGGCGAGCTGTGAAAGAGAGAGACTGTTACTCTGTATCTGCTGCAAAACTGCTGGCCCTGACTCCTCTATGCTGTTCCACCGGAATCACTTTGACACTTGAAAGCCAAGGAAAAGACAGTATTCTCTGGACAAAACCAGCACAAAGTAAAGGTGCTCAGGGGAAGACCAAGTCATTAACTGAGTTTGATCTGGTAGCACCTTAAGGGAGGAATTGGGAAAGAATAGAAGGAAGGAAATGTGGTGGGCAGCAATAAACTGGGCAAGATGGAGATGGAAAATGTGTTTAAATCCTTCTGTATGTCCAGGTCTATTGAAACTAATTTTAACGGCTGTCCAGGTTGAATATGCATTCATGACAATGGTACTAATACATGGCAAAAACTCCAGCTGCCTCAGATTGGTTGCTACAGTAAGATTTGAATGCAGGCTGTTCTCAGAGAAATCTTGAGTTATAGCTCCGTCTTTGCGATAGGAAAAAGTTGTGTGTTTATGAGCAAATCTCAATTGTTGTGCTTTGGTCTTCCTGCCTGACTGGATAGTTAGGGTTAAAGACTGTCCCTGCAATGTCTTAGTGGATGCCTTGCTGGAGAAAATTTGATATACTACTCTTGATATGAGTCATCTTCTTTACTTCCAGATGCTGGTAGACACTCTTCTGAATCTGCTTGCATTGTGGAGTATGGAAGGGCTGTGGACATCAGCTACTTGCAGTACCTGGGGGAAGCTCAAGAAGCCGTCATGCAGTGCATGAAAGACTGTAAGGTTTGGTCTGCCTTGTATGATGGAGTAAATCCTGATCCAGACACCTTTATCCATACACTTGCAGAGGAGAACAGTACAGATGTGGAACACCCCATGTTTCGGCTCCAGCAAAGGACACCTAGCACATGTAGCTCTGTACAAGCAACTCCATTCAGTGAGAAGATGCAGCTGGAGCTAGAATGGGATGATAGCTATGACACAGGGATTTCTCCTGGTTCTAATGTGAGCACACCACAGCCATATGATGATCTGGGAAGCACAGAAATGTAGCCACCTGCTGAGCCACCAAAACACATTCAAGAAATGAAAAAAAATACCATTATGCACATCAAAGGCTCTTATATAGAGGAGTCAGACTTTCAGGATGATGTTATAGTTTACAGGTTATGTGCCCAGAAGGATGCTCAAGATGGTGACAGCTCCAAGGAGAAATCTTTAAATGTACCCAGAGAAGACAAGGTGCAGACAATAGTTAATGGGTCTTTTGCAAAGACCCAGCTGGAAATGGACTTGGATGAGCACAGTAAGAGAAATTCAAGCTCAGCTAAAGGTGTAATTAGAGAACAGATAAACCAGAAAATGACTGAGATTGATCCACAGCCAGACTTAAAGATTTCTTCTCAGGAGGCAGATTGTAACTTAAATGTAAAACTACTGAGTACTGATAGTGAGGATTTCATTGCGCAGTATGACAGAATTATTAAGGAACTGGATCCAAAGAGTGTAAACTTGGAGGAGCAGAAGTTGGATGCTCCTGATCTTGTCCCTCTAGCAGAAGAAGAGGAGGACTTGGAAAATTTCTCAGCAGATACCCCTTCTTCAGAGAGCATATCATCTCCCTTTGGACCAAAGGAGGATGTCTCTCCCAAGCACTCTCCAAGGAGCCAGAGTGCACCGTTTACAGGTGGAATGTCCTGTTAATTACATGCATAACAAATATAAGAAGGCATGGTGATTAATAGTGGCCAAATGAGATCACACTGTGTGGCACACAATACAAGTATAGAGCAAGGAAGAGTCCTGGCACTAAACAGGGTATAGCTTAAATAGCTGAAACCACTCCAAGGAGAGAGAGAGATACAATGTGAAAATACAGCAGAGTCATCAGTGGGGTGAAAGCAAATGGTAGGGTTTTGGGGGTTTTTTTCCTGGTAATTGTTTAAAACATTGAGCAGAGGTTATGTTTGTTATGTGAGGGCTCTGTCACACTAGAGGAAGCTTTTTAGTTGAAAGGTGTTTAGAGTAGCTGTTTTAATATACAGAGCCCGGGTAAATTATTTGTTGTTCTGGCAGCTTTAATCTCTGATGGGATGGATGCAACATCACAGTACCATTTTTCCTCTCTCTGCTATTCCACATTGTAGCACAAGGTGCCAGCAGTGGTGCCATGTCTGTACGTGCCTGTCTCCCTGCTCTGGCCTGGCATCCTGTTCTCCAGTGTCAGGTCTGCCCTCGCTGTTGGCATGCTTTTCTGTCTAGTGCCAGGCAGCAATTTAAGATTGTTCTCTGCTGACTGTCCAAGCTATTCAGGAATGACATTACTACTGGAGGTCAGAGTGGGCTTTTGATCTGTATTTGTGCAGCTCCTTGTACTGCAGGCTCCTGGTCTTTAATTAGGTCTCCTAGATGCCAGAGTAATGCAAATAATAAAAAATAATCATGTACTAGGTTCCTTCACTCAACATAAAACTTCTGTAAGATGGCTTCTCATTCATTTGGAGTGGGAAAATGTGTATTCATTGAAAAGCAGCCCTTTCTGGTTAGCTTTGGCCACAATCCTTGGCCGTGTTTCTTAATTGAAAAATCCAGTTTGTTTTTCAACTAATTTGCTGGTGGCAGTTTCCTTGTACCAGAAGCTAATTGTATCCAAATCTCTGTTTTCCATTATCTGCTGCCAAATATAACTCAAAAATGTTCTCTCATTCTTCATCTAGTTCCTCTCTCCATTTGTTAATTTTCAAAAACCCACCCCAAACTCACAAAAACCTCAAAACTGAGTAAAATGAAGATAAGAAGCTAAAAACAATAAGCCTAGATGTTTACTATCATCTACAATGTGTTTTACTCTTAGACTCCTTTATCTTGCTTTAATGGAGATCTTAGTGATTGCATGTAAGAAGTACTCGCAACAACACCTTGGAAATGGTAAAATTGAAGGGCCTTTCAAGGATAGCAACCTGGTCTAATGGAAGGTGTTTCTGCCAGAGCAGGGAGCTTGGAACTAGATGGTCTTTGAGGTCCCTTCCAACCCAAACCATTCTATGATTCTGTATCTAGTTTGGGATGCTGTGCTGTATTACGTTTGTAGATGTGCTTGGTAAAGCTTTTAGGTTGCTTTTACTATTTTGGGCTGGCATTAAGGGATGGGGTCTCTCTGACAGAAGTTCCCCACAGCCAGTAAGTGTCAGCAATGCAAAGATGCTCCCTTCAGGCCTATGGATCTGGGAAGAAAATGCCCTCTCATCGTCTTATATCCACCGTAAAAGCATTAAAGACTCTCATCCTTATTTTCACTTGTGGTGTTCAGAAAGTTTGTATTTTGGTCCCTTCCTCTCCATGTATTAGCGCTTGACTTCATGGCCATGAAAGGAGTAATTTTTTGTCTTGTCATCGAGTTACCCTGTTTGTTACAAGGCTTTTAAACTTTGCTTACATATTCTGATTCTCATTTCAATAAATTGTTGGGGGTAAACTTTTAAAAAAACGCTTATCAACTTGTCAACTCTGGCCCTCCTGCCTTTCTTATTGAGAGTGGAGCTGTGCCAGCATTGGCCCTCAGAGATGAGTCTGGAAGGAGTGCTTGTTTTGTGCCCATAGTTGCTGTACAGCATGACAGATTCCAGCCTTTAGTGGAACTCTGTTAAAGGCAAAGGGGCACTCCTCATTTGATCCTTTCTGTTGCACTGGCCCAAAGTGCCTCAGCCTCTGCCGCAGGCTGCCCTTCCAGCAAGCATATTGAACTGGGCTGCACTTGTGCCCAGCCAGCTCAGATGGCAGCCATGTGCAAGCTGAGGGGAGCTGGAATGATGTTGGATTATGGCCACCTGCTTCACCCTAGAAATGCCCATGGCATGCATCTTTTGCCAGGTATGAGGGTGGGGTAATCAAAGATAGCAGTGCTAATCATCCAGGGATTCTTCTGCATGGTTTTCCTAGCTCTTATGCAACTGGAATAGTGTGGTGGGACTGTGGGTGGAACAAGGGACATTTCTAAGACTTTACTTGTGAGTAGGTCCCTTGTACTGGCTGCCTCCGGCTTCTCCCCAGCTGTGTGGTGTAACAGGATAATATTTGAGTGAAGTCATTCTCATCATTGCAAAGGTTTCTTAGGCTTGAGCACTAAAGGTTTATGTACTTCATGGTAAATGCTTCTGTATTTCATTGTCTGTCCTTCAGCATGAATACACAGACTAAAGCTGTTATTTATTGGTGACATTTATATGATAATGCCTATGTCTACCAGCAGTTATGCTGGTAAATCTATTTTAATGTTTTCCCTGCTTTGTGTGACTGTTTGGTGTACTGAAGATACCTTTTCTTGTGATGGGAACCATCAGAGTTTGATTTTTATGTTTAGAATAGCATTTTCATATTTTCTTCAGAACACCAGTTTTTTTATAGAACAAGAAAGCTAGCAATAATTCACTTTGCCCAGTCCTTACATAGAAATAAGGCACAGGAAGAGTAGAAAGAGCAGATTCTATTTGCATTAAAATTAGTAGTACCCTTCCAATTTATTCAAGGGTAATAGAGTGGTAGACTATAGCGTCCTAGGATAAATCTTTATTGGTACATGCAAATGGCATAGTCATGCATGTTAAATATGCCATTAATGTAAACTGATTGTCTAGGTAGCAAATGTGCTGCTAACCACAAAAGCTTTCAACACTTCTGTTAAGTCTGCTTTCTCTGTTCAGCTAGTTTGTGTTTTCTCCCTGCTGTCTTTAATTAGTGTGTGGGAGAGCTAATTTGCTTGGTTATGATGGTCAAAATTCCCTTTAAATGCCTTTTTCCTGGATCTTAGGGTTTTCCTTCTGTGAAAACAAAAGCATTGATTCCTTCTTATTTTCTTGCAGGACCATTCATCAGTGTTGTATTGTCGAAGCTGGAGAACATGCTGGAGAATTCCTTGCATGTAAATTTGCTGCTTATTGGGATTATTACTCAACTGGCAAGTTATCCACAGCCAATTCTTCGTTCCTTTCTGCTCAACACCAACATGGTGTTTCAGCCTAGCGTGCGCTCACTCTATCAGGTATTTATCACAGGTGTTAGCCATGCCTACTGGAGCAGTGTCTTTGGTGTCGCCTTAGACCATACATTAGCACCTTTCAGTTTCACATACAGCTTTCCTACCTGTCTAAGAGCTTCTTATTTCATTTACATGTTTTAATTACATTTCTGCAAAGAACTGGAAGCTCTGTATGACCATAGGTTTTGTCAGAACTCTATTTTAATGCAGGAAGAGAAAGCCTGAATATTCAGTCTGCACTGGGAGCAAAGGAGAAAGAAGTAATTGTTACTGTTGTTCTGGCAGGTGCTGGCATCTGTGAAAAATAAGATTGAACATTTTGCTTCCATTGAAAAAGACTTCCCAGGTCTTCTCCTGGAGGCCCAACAGTACTTGCTTTTTCGTGTGGACGTGTCTGATGCTGCAGAAGAATTGCTCACCAAAGGTAAATGATAACCACGCTCAGAGGAGGGCTGGGTGGAATTACTTACCAGTTACCCCTATCCTTTTCTCCAGATGATTAAAAGGTGTGGTGTATTGTGAATGTCATTAGCCAGCTGTATCCTTCTGACTTTAAAGTGATGATGCTCAGTAGACCACAGTGTATGTATGTCTAGTTGGATATTCTGTGCTGTTTAGAAATTTTTATTTGGTATATAGAACGTCTGTCTAAAGAAGTAACAAAATCAGTTCTTGGCTTGCTGTCAGTAAAAAAACTCACTTTTTTCAAAGCATGAGGTGAGGTGGCATATGTGCATGATTTTATTTTATTTTTAGCCTGACCTTCAGCTAGTCATTGGTTCTTTTTTGATAAATGTTAGAGAGGACGGAAGTCCAGGATGAATTGGTTTCTGCAACAATTGAATAAGGCTTGGTATTGTGGTTTGGGCTACCACTGAAGGAGATAAGATTCTGAAAGTTTTCTGGCTAGTATCTTTCTTGTATGACAAAAAAAGCAAAGGTGTGTGTCTAAGAGCAGTGGGGAGTTAGGTGTCATCCCACCAAGCCAGCTTTGCAGGGGACTCTGTAACATCTGCTGCCTCTCAAGCACAGTGCACACTGCACCTGTCTTTAGTTACCTTTACACTGTGGGGAAAGCTAGTAAAAATAAACAAAATTAAGTCTTAGCTGCCAAATAAGAACCTTCCAGACTCAGCAGGCAATGGGTAGAGCTGAAGCCCTGCCCTGAAGATGTTCTTGTTCTCAGCTTGCTGCTGAGTGGGCAATGTTGGATGCAGGCTTCTCTTCAAAGTCAACTTGCCACACGATGACAATGTGTCAAATTTGGTGAGTCATGAAGAGCTGACTCTGCAAGAGGGTTGAAGACAGGCTGCATTTGCACATGTGTGCCTAATTGTCTTTGAGAGTCATTAATAAGCACCCACTCTGTCCACACTTCTGTGAAGATGTTGATGGTTTTCTTGGCTTTCCAGAGGTGTGGAAATCAGGACCCTTTATGTGCCATTTCCATTGTGTTTTCATTTTCTGAAAAATTACCTAGTTTGTAGTCGGCATAGTATGTGTTTCTATGGTTTGCAGTGCATCTAGTCTGTGCAACTATGATCTTGCTAAGGCTGCTTCCCAAAGAATTGGTCTGTGGAAGGTGCCTGCTCTAAAAAAGCTGTGTACTGCACACGTCAGTAGCATTTTTAGGCTCTGCATTTTGGTGCCATAGAATAGAAAACCTTACAGTTAGATGGCATTGTAGCTAGCATGGGGGAGATGAGATTATGAGGCAACATTCACAGTCCTTTTTTTTTTCCTCAGGTGCTGGCAATAAGAACTTACAGAATGCATTCCCAATTACATTTTTTTATACTTCCTATTTTATGCCAGTTTCCTTCTGTGGACTTCAGAATTTGCCAGGTCATTATTCAGATGAATATGCCAGGTTTGCCAGGTCATTATTCAGATTCAGAAATTTGAAACAAGGCTGCTTAGTCACCCTGTTAGTACACTTTCTTCTGTATAGTGGCAAACTCCTGCAAAGAAGGCTTCTCTTGACAAATAAGTGAAGAGTAAGTAAATGTCTGGATAACTGCAGACTTGGTTCCCTACAGGACTAGTGATGCAAGTCATCAAACTAATCCTGGAGGAGAGTTGGCTCAGTAGCCCATCAACCAGTGGTTCATTATATTGATTAAGAAGTGCAAGGTAGGAACTGCTGCAATAATGGTAAATGAAAAAACAAACAAACAAACAAACAAAACCAAACAGCAGGTTAGGAACTCCCCATGGACTTCTTTGCATTAGCTTGAACACCACCTCTTACAGTCAGACATACTGGTTGCTCTCTGAGGGATTTTTCCCCTGAACATAAGTGATGAATAAACCCAGTGTTCTCTGCAGGTCTGAGCATAACCAGCCTCCTACAGAATTCCTATGTGGAAATCTGAAGCCAGAGTTAGTGGGGAAGACAAATGTAAAACCAAAACATTATAGAGCATTTTCACTCTTTTTACAGGGTTAGACTCTGAAAGTGTTTGAGCAGAAATTGTTCTTTTTTGCTTGCAGTAGTGTGTGGTTTCTTCCACAGCAGCTTGAGATCTGGTTATACATCTAGAGCTGTCACAATGTAGTTTCATGTGCAAGTTTCCTGTCTTTCAGTGTGTTGGTAACAATCTTTAGAGTACTCATTTGCTCAATTTTCAGTTGTATGACTAAGATTGCATCCTGGCCCTAGAAAGACATGAACAATCCTGATCAAAGAAAAAAAAAGCAAATCTCTAGTTTCTATATCATCTTTCTGTGCTTTTCTGGTATTTTGGGGTGTTTTTTTCCAAGTAAGCAGTTGAAGCTAAAGCAGAATTATTTTTAGAAATGTATCAATTTTAGTTCTTTTTAAAAGGAAGAGTATAAACAAAAGCAAAGCTTTGGCAGTATACTAACATTCTGGTTATGTTGCCTAAACTTTTTTAAAAACTTCAAATATTAATTTGAAACATTTTGACATTAGAAAATCTGACAAAAAATCTTCAGGGGAAGCTTAAAACTTTATCTTTTCATTGTAATCTATAATTCAATTTGTTTTTCCCTCACAGTCAGATTTTCCCACATAATAGAAATTCCTGTACTCTGTCTCTAGTAGCTAGAAATTTGCAGAATAACAACATGAATGATTGATAAATCTGGAGTTGGAAAGGTGTTTTAAATTCAAGAAAAGTACGACTCTGTTAAATGATTGAGATGTGTTTGGAAGTGTTTGGAAGAGTAGAGTAATTCCACAGTGCCTAAGGTGAAGTACAGGCAAGGAACAAAAGTGTGGAGCTGTTGAACAGAGGGATTGCAGCCTTGAGTGAGGCCTTCATCTACAGCTCCCCTGTTCACTATTTGGAGGGGTTTCAGAGCAAGGCTGGCATCACTTGAGCCTGCTACTTGAACATAAACTGTGTGTGCTGTAAGGGAAACCCCTGCTGAAGGCAGAAATGCAATATTGGGCTTGTCTGCAATATGTGACTTAACAGCCTTTTTATTTCTTATGATTTACTTATACATCTCAGGAGAACATCCCACTCGTAAATTAGACAGGACTTTCTCTGTCTCCGCTGTTGGCCTTGATACCTTGTATCAGTGAGTTCTACAGGTTAATTTTTCTTTGTAGAGTATTTCTTTCCATCAGCATTAAATTTTGTCACATTTTTAGTTTCACTAAATTAATTATCATCTAATTAAAGGGCAGTTCTGTTTCAGGTTGAAACAAGGAGCAACTGATTGAAATTTAAGTGCTGCTGTCACTGTAATTCCATGCATTTGAGCTCTGATCCTCTGAACTCTGGCAGCAGAGATTATATAGCAGAACACACAGTGGCTTTCACTTGCTCTCTTTTTAATGGTTAGTTGCTTTACAGGAAAGTGAGTGTAGTTAGTGGGGCCTATAGCTGCAGAAAAATCCAATTTAAATTTTTTTCCCCTTAGTTTCTAACTTGCTTCAAACTCATGTGGTGATGTGATAGCTCAAATGGGCCTTGAACCCATTGACATGGTGATTCACAGGGAGAGGATAGAGAAAGAGTGGTAAAACCAAAACAACAGTTTGATGGGGGGAGGGATAAAGCATAGTATTCTTGAAATGGAGACAACCATGCTGGTTCTAGATGGGTAGATAGTATCTGCTGTTTCAGAAGGTAAATACATATTACTCTTTCCCTTGATTCCTTTTCTGCCCACATATTTCTCTCATCAGAGCTTGAACTGAATGATATATAACCTGGGGAAAGATAGGTAATAAAAAATACAATAGACCCAGGCCACATAGAACTTTAAAATGCTGAATTAGTGGAGTATCTCCCTGCACGATCTGGATGTTGCAAATTACAGCTCTGAACACAATCCTTATAAACTGGGTTTGGACACTGTACAAATACTCTGTGTGCTTAATATACAGTCTTTTTTCTTTCCTCTCCCTCTCCTCCTGTCTTTAGGTAATGTCCAGCACAGCAGCAACACAGGGAAAGGAAAGAATCTTCCCGAAGCTCACCCAGCTGTATTGCAGCCTTTCCTGGGACAGAAAGGAAAGAAAGGCCTCGCTCATCCCAGCCTTCCTGCGCATGTGAGGAACGCTGTACTTGCAGCTGCCCTTTTCCCAGAGTTCCTGAAGGAGCTGGCAGCTCTAGCCCAGGAACATTCCATTTTATGTTACAAAATATTGGGGGATTTTGAAGATTATTATTAGTGGCTTTTAAAAATGTGTTTTAAAAAAGCTTTTGGAGTGAGTTTAATTTTTAATGCAAAGGTGCTTTCAAAAGAAGTTTGTACTTCAATATTTCCTGAAAATACTTGATTTGGAGGGGGAAGAAGGAATCAAAATATTATTCCAGTTAGGCCTTATAATTTCCCTCTGCGCTACATAACTTATTTGAGATTTCTGATACTGCTCATACTGCAGCTTCCTTCTTCATCTCTTTCTCTTTACAGAGCCACCCTTCTTCAGTGTCACTGATTTCTGTTGAATTTCTGCAAGAGTCCCTTGTTGGCTGGCTAAGAGACACAAACACATTAGCTTTTTCTGTTCCAGAAATACTCTTCTGAATAACTTGTTAGGAGACAAGTTTGCTTGAAAAAACATTGCCCCATGGGAAAAGTTCACAGTATAAAAAGATATGCAAAATCTGCACAAAGCCCCTTTATGTGTGTCATTGTCCTCTTTTACTCTTCCATCACTTCACCCTGAAGCCAAGTTCTTACCAATCCACATCCAAAACCCCTGGCTATAACTACTGGCTCAAGTTTTATGAATTCAAGTGATCTTATGTGTAGTAAACCCATGAGTAGCTGAAAGCAGGTGCTGGGCCCTGCCCATACCATATTGCCTTTTGTTGCAGACAGATCTGTGGCTATCAGCTGTTGGGCTTTGAAGTCCAATGAAGTGTATAAGTGGATGTGGATTGCAGACTGCCTGGAATTTTCTTTGTGGTTCCTCGGCATTCCTCAATACTTCTTGCATTGCTACCTAAGCCCACAAGCATGCCTTATTTAGTAAGATTTGCACAAAGTACAAAACAAAATGTTTCTATGCAAGCTGTTATTAGTGTCCAGTTTATTTGTATGCTTGTTATAATAAGCTGAAGAAAGATACTCCGTATCTTTCTGTAGTGTTAAATGGACAGCAGGCTGTTTTTGTCTTTGTTTTTTATTAAATGAAAAAGGTTTGCTTGCTCATGAAAGGTGTACAGTTTTATTGTTAATTTATTTTGGTTAAGGGAAAGTTAAGTACTGTTTGTTTACTGTTAATTTAGGTGTTGGCTTTTCCTAAGATTGCACTTCTGGGGTGGTGAGGGGCGGACCAGACTATTCACCAGCTGCAGAAAAGGAAGGAGTAATGGGGAAAGCTGTCTGCTGGTGACTAACTGCTTGAGAGAATTCTCTTTTGTGAATAATGGGCTTCATTAGAAGAACCCAAACATGATGAATTGTCTTATCTTAGCTGCATAATTGTGCTTCCAGTGTGTTCTAGCTCGTTACATAAAGAAGGGCCTAATTCAAGAAAGACACAAAACCTTTTGTCCAGGATACAAACTAACAGTGACTCCAAAAATGTGAAGAAACAGAAATCAGAAATAACAGTTGCATACTTTAGTTCTCCTGTTCGTTGTAATTCCATAATGTGGAATTCCAGTTAATCACATCCTGATTTTGAAACACGCTTTCTCAGAGATTTCAAGGAAAAAAACAGTTCAAAAACAAAAACCGAAGATGCTCCAGAACAGTCTAATTAATTGTAGGTCAAATTCCTCTGGAATATGCGGTGCACTTTAAGCTCCTAAGTCCTTTAGATAGTTCTGAAAAGTTCTGCCTTTAATTTACGAGGTATAGATTAAAGTGTCTGCATTCGTTGTGTCAGCCTGCTGTAGGCTATTCCAAAAAAAGACAAAAAAAGAAAAAATCCTGAAGTCTACCTCCAACAAAATCACCACCAGAACTTGTCTGGGTCCATCTTTACTTGTTTGCTGCACAGTCTTCACTTCCATGACGGCTGGGAGTTCTGTTGCCTCCTAGCTGAGTCTTTCTGGTTTGCTTTCATTTGTGACTTTAGTTTTTCAGGTGTCACTGTGTCACAATTCTGTAAATCAGCTACTGTTCTCCACATGGACCTCTCGCCTCACCAGCTTTTTTGGAAGCTGAAGCCAAAGCTCTGGAGTTTTTCCTTAAGTGTTAGTTATCCAGGTTGAAGAGAGCTCTTTCTTTTTCAGCTCCCCCCCACCGCTGCATAATTGTAAATGGGTAATGAGATTGATGGATTTTTTTTTTTTTTTTTAATTTTTTAAACTTTTCCTAGGGCACTGAGTCCTTTCCCCACTCCCCCATTTCTGCTGCCTTCCATACTGTACTCACAGGCTTGGCCTGAGGGGGTTCAGTGTATGTTGGAAGTGTTTTAGCATTATGGTTGTAGGGTCAGTGCTTGGTCTGCTTCTCACCTCTTCTGCAAGAACTGTATGTGAGCAAAAGGAAAGTTTGATCAGCTGGCTTTTAGAGGTTCAGAAACAAGTGCTAAAATGCAAAAGCAATCTAATAATTTTTTGAGGACTTTTTAAAAAGGAATTAGAAATATTATTTCACCTTTTTTAAAAATAAATAACTCTGCAGACCAGCACTCAATTGGGTAAATTACTACCTGAACACTCCCTTCCTTTGTTTGTATTCTAAACTAAGAATCCTTATTTGCTACATAGAAGGGATTTATTTTGAGATTGTTAATTTTAACTGGTGTTTTCAACAAATGTACAAAATCACTACAGTTTGATCCCAGCAGGTCTGTTAAGCTACATGAGGATTTTAAAATGTGGACTGCTCCTAAAAGCGTCTGTGAATTTGAGGAAGGAGAGGGTTTTCTCCATAAGTCTTAGTAGAGCTTATGTTCTACATCCAGTAGGATAAAGTCATCCAATCTGGAGTTGTTAGGAAGGCTTCTTGCTGAAAGGTCAGAGCTGTGTTTGTCTACAGTGTCCCCTCACAAACAGGAATTGTCAGCTCCCCAAAAAGAAGAGGTGGATGAGTGCAGTGACCCTGGCTTAGAATGTTAAAATGCAGATCATACGTGTACCTTAGCATTGCTTGTTTTCTGAATGGGATCAGACTTGCAGCTGTGTCTCAGATGTAATAGCAATATAAAATTTGGCAGCCAGCACAAAAAACTATTGGTGGAAATTGCTTCTTCCTGTCTTCAAAATGCAGAACCTGTGATTTAGCTTGAAAATGCTGATCTCTTGAGATTGTCTGTGTGCATAAACTCTTCAGGCAAATGCTTCTCTAATAAGCTTCTTCTCTCCAGTTACATAATGTGTAATCCTGCCTCTCATGAGATACATCCTTTCAAAAAAAAACTCTGTGCCTGTGATCCAAGCTGTGGTCCTGTCTGTAGGTCCCTGGAGGACAACAGCCTTATGCTGCTCTTTCCAAGAACAAGGAAATGCTTTATGATCTGGTTTTCCCCACACTCAGGTGTGTGTGTGACTGGAGCAGTCCCTCTTTGGTACATTGGCTCAGCATCAGTCCTAAATGAAGTGCCTTGGCAGATCTAGTCCAAAGACTGCAAGTGGTGGCTCAGTGATACCAGAGTGAATTTCCAGTCTCCTTCTAGATGTTTCAAACTGTGAATGCCACATTTCCAATTATGTAGCCTTGGAGTGTGTTTTTAAGCTGTTCTGCTATAGCCAGGAATCTTTCCAGCATTTTCAATGTGCTTTTTTTTGTGTATATTTTTGTTTGTTTGTTTATTTTGTTTTTGCAACCTACCTATAAAGTGAGCACTTTTTCTTTAAAAATCTGTAGTTACTCTCTTTTGCCTTCGGCCATTTTTGGATGCTTTCTGGGTTAGTCTCAGTAAGCATACACATGGTTTGTACTAATTGGACTAAAGTACTCAGTGTGCTTTTACACTTGTGCTGATCTTTGGACATGAATAGTTAGGTGCAGTTCATGTGTTGCTAGCTGTGCTTACTACCTTTATTATTGTATTCTAGGTGTTTTTATTACATTTGATCTTTTCCACGTGTGCCCTAAAGAATATTATGATATTTTGAATGAGATCAAGTTGTTGGTGTTGCAGTTCTGGGTGTAAAAAATGTATTGTCTTTTTTTGTCCAACTTCTGACCTTGGTTTGGAAAAACAGAAAAGAGAACTTCTGTTTTCAGCTATATTCCACAGAGATGAGAAAATTCCAGTATCAAGCATGGACTGTCCCTCCCACCAGCAGGCCCAGGTACATGCTTCCAACCATCCAGTTCATAATTACTTGTTTCCTCTTTCTCTGGGGTGCAAAAAGTCTGAATTCAGTGGTGTCATGCTGTAGTACAGAGCACTTGCCTTTCAGGTGTGATTTGGTATTTTGAATAATATTGGTAAATTTCCTAGGGTGGGAGGAAACAAAATGTGATTGAGATAGACCTTGGACATCAGCAGGAGGCCATGCTTTGGAATGGGAGCAGAACTGGATAGACAGGAAGCCTGAGCAGCATTTCTGCCACCAATGCCACTCTGGCCTGTACACGGAGCCCTAGTGGTCTATTCAGTCCTTCAGAGAAAAACATTTGCAAGCTTGCAGCATCCTGCAGAGTCCAAGGGCTTAAGTTCAAGAGGTTAAGTTTTATTTACCAAGTTCACCATCCAGTACTGTGTGTACACTCTGCTTAAGCCTCTCAGAAGGTTTCGTGCTTCAGGAAGGTTTTCTAGCTCCTAAAATGCTTCAAAAATCTTAGGGTTGAAAAGAAAAGAATGGGAGCAGTGTGATTTGTTGCAGTTAAATTATGTCATTGTGTCATTTGAATTTGTAGCCACAGCTCCTGTTTGAGAATGGCTTGATTTTAATAAGCAATTTACTCTGCTGTATTTACTGAAATTGCTATGTTGTGCCTGCAGTTCTTATGACAGCTCCCATTACATTTGTAGCATTTAAATTGCATCTGTGTTTATGAGTAGAATACTGGGATTTTCCTCTTTTAACTCAGATAGCTCTGGCACTGTACAGTAGTGATACTGCTGTGTCCAGATCCAATTTAGATAATTACAGTATGTTCCTCCTTGCACTCCTTGAGCATTATCAGCAGAAATAGAGGATACATGGCACTTGGCTGCTTCCAGTAATGAGCAAACCAAAGGTAAAATGCCACAGATTATTGGGGGGCACTTTCCTCTGTGTGAAATGCAGAATTTACCTTTGTGTTGCTCTGATTTATCAGGTACCAGGAAAAAAAAGCTCAAACTTGAAGAATTAATATGACCGTGTCCTACAATACCTGTCCAAGTGGACAGCAGTGCTGTATAATGTTTTGGGACAGAAATGTGCAAAGGAGGGTAAAAATTGCTCCTTGTAAAGGTGGTATAAATAGGTGCATAAATAGGTACTTGGGTAAGATGATGGTGGTGCCAGCTGTCTGACAGCAGCCACAGAATGCAGCACTATTTTTGTGACTTTGTTGGTGGTCAAAGCCCTGCTCTGATTAAATGCACTTTCTTTTTTAGTGGCCCCCAGCTTTTCTAAACATGTTGTGGCCCAGCAGCAATGTACTTCATTTGTCACACACTCGGAAGCGTCTTATTTATGAAAGCATTACTTGGATTCTCAAACATGTAGGTGCTTAAAGTGGTGTTTTATTGCTGACTGTGCAAATCTTCTTTTTATTCATTGATTATAATGGTTCTTGTGTGGCAGCTGGATTAAATTAAGACTGAAGTCTCTGGGCTAAAAGCCCTGATAGAACTTTTGTGCAAAGGCTGCATTTCTCAACTTTGGCACTTCAGCCAGAGCTCAGACTGAATGCCAGCTCATCCTCAAAGGAGAGGGAGTGGGTCTAGGTCTCAGTATACCTTGCTGCAGCTTGAGCCAACAACTTGTGTCTCTTGGTGTCCAAGCACAGCTTGGTTTTTAGAAACACTGATTAGTGTCTTTTGTAAATCTCTGGGGTCATAACAGTGGTTTCTGAGCTTCAGTGTGAAAAAAATCTAGCAGCCTCTAAGACCAGCCTAAAAGTGTGGCCTCTTGAGCAGCTAAAATACAGCTTTACTGATGGTTATGCCTGCCTAGTGGGTTAGACAGTTACAGCTGTGGCTGATGCAACCCTACATTGGGAGAACTTTGGCCTTGTGCTTACACAAAAGGCTGTTCATGGAGGGAACATTCCTTACAGTGAAAGATCACTGCAGCTCCAAGTACTGGACTCATATGGAGGCCTTTCTCCAATAGCCTGCAATGACAAGACAGGGTATGTTGCATGAGTTATTTTGCTGCTGATGTATGAGGTGGGATAACATGAGATCTGGCACAGCTGTCACCAGTCTTTTTCTTGGGCAAAGCCAGCAGGCAAGATGGGAATCATTTGCAGGGTCATGAATTGGACCCTCCCACACAGATAAAGGGGAGAAACCAAAGGTCAGGATCCCTCATCATTTATTTCTGCAGGTGGTCAGCAAATGCTGTAGACAGTTATGAAATGCCTGTATGCCCTACAGGAGATCTTAAGGATCTGGGACTAGGATGGTCCTAGAGGGAAGGCTCAGTTCCACTGGGAGCATGCACAGCAGTGTTGCTCACGAAACTACCTTCTTTCTGCAGTTTTGTTCCCTCATGGTGGCATCTGAGCATTTCTGCAGTTTGCTTTATTGCAGTTAAAATTCAGGCTATCTAGCCTAATGTGGGATGTGGGCTGGAGTACAGTCAGGAGAAAAGTGGTTCCCAGTGGTTTTATATTTCCACTGCAGCCATCCCTAGTTACTGATGTGGCTTGGCCCAGGAGCTCTTGAAGATGGAGTCTAAATTTGTCATCACAATGGGCAGAAAAATGCACAGCAAATTACAGGTCATGACAACTTGGGATTTTATATTTTACTGCATTCCTCACACTGTTTAGCAATTCTCGGGGTCCCAGTTGGGACTTTGCTGCCCCGAGATGTGTACGAGGGCTGGCCCGTGACCTCAGCGACGGAGAATAAATCACAGCGTTGCAGGTTTTCGGTCTTCAGGGAGTATTTATTAGTTCTTATCTACGAGATTCTTTCTCAGCCCAACCGAGGTCTGCTCAGCAAGGCAACCATGGCACACTGGCTGCCCCCTCAGGGCGGCGTTATCTTTTATACTATGAATTACGTATTCTATGTTTATCATTACTTTCCAATACCTATCACCCATATTGAACAGTGCATTTTCTATTCTAACCAACCCAAAGTGTCCACATCACAGCAGAAGATGGAGACGAAGAAGAAGAAAGGACTAAACACGCCCTCTTTCCTCCATCTTGTCTCCATAAACCCCCATCCCATAAATTCTAAAATCTACTTTTCCACCCTGTGATAATAATCATTTACACTCTTGAGGATTGCATAGTCTCATACAAAGTTGGCAACCTGTTCCATGGCTCGGAATCAAACCCACAGGTGGTTTTGGCTGCCCGCCTGGACCCCAAAGCCCCCTGATAAGGATTCTGGCAACTCTGGACTCCCAAAGGGACATCCTGAATTCCCACAAGCAATAGAATCCTCTCTGTCTGTGTATTAACTGCATGTTTGTGGCTTCTGAGGGGATAGAGGACAACTTGCACTTGAAGCCAACCCAATGCAGGGAAGCTTCTGAGCACTTAGGTTGATAAATGTTGACCTCCTGTCTGCTGTAACTTGGTTTTAAGTGGCCCACCACCTGATTCAGAATCCAGTGTGTGTGTATGAATATGTGTAAATAGCATTTTAAGAAGATGCCTGCAATAAGGGCAAGCTAACCAGAAGTGTGCTATTCCTCACGCACAGTTTGAGAACAGAGAGCTGACTGAAAACCCAATTTATTTTTCTTTATGTGTGAAAAAACAAACAGTCTCCAGGTTGAGCATGTACACGAGGCCATAAATCCCTGGGAAGAGGCTGCTGAGGTCAGTGGTTGTGTAAGTGTAGATAGAGGGTGCTCAGAAGAAACATGAGAGCATCCCAGAACTCCAATGCCACACTGCAAAGTAGAGTGGAAAGGGGCTGCTCTGAAATCACAGCTGAATGATCTGCTGCGATTTTTTAGTTAAGGTTCCTATTGTGTGCTTCTATTTTTAACACTGTTAAAATTAAATTCTGCAGCCAAGGCTGAGCGCTAGAAATTCTTTCTTCACTACTTAGAGCATTGCCAGCATCTTTTTAGATCAACTTTCTTCTCTTCTGCAGCCTCAGATACAGGATACTTCAGCTACATGGGATAGTAAGTATCAGCTCTCCTCCCTGAGGCCTGAAAGACTTCCAGCAATGACTAGATGAGATGGTAGTGACAGTGTCTGGTGTCAGCTTTTAATCTGTGAGCATTTTCCTTGGTGCTCTGTTCATGGATAGTAACTGCTGAAAATCTGCATGAAACTGTCCTTAATTCACCCTGCTTGATGCTGTTGCACAGATGGCATCTGCAATCATTAGATCAGAGAGCACTGGAGAAGCTAAATGAGACTTCCAAGTTGGGTTCAATGCCTCAGTCTTCATTCCGGAGATCCAGCTTGGATACAACCACACTTGGAACAGCCTTCTGGTCTGCAGGATGTTCTACATCCAAAACTTCAGGAGGCTCTGCCTTCTATTCTGAAGACCCACGTGTCCTGTAGAGTTGTTTTGTTTGTCTTTACAATAGCAGACACTGAGACATCCTTGAGGAAGCTGCTGCTTCTGCTTTTTTTTTTATGTGCTCATCAACTCCTGCTAAGCAGATATAAACCAAAGCTGTTTGTTTTGCTTGGTACAGTGCTTCACTTGTTGAATATTTAGAATTTGCCTTGAGCTCCATTTAGGGGAATGGGAAGGTGGTGGCTGTATTTAGGCTGCTGTATAAGGGTCTTGGCAGACAGAAAGGATCCTATGTTTTGGTTGTATTGGTTCAGTCAAAAGGGTGTAAGGTGACTGATGAGCCCCTTAATGCAGGCTTGGACAGTGGAAGCAATGTGAGCTGGTTCTACTGAGATTGCTAGATCTAAGCACTGCCAGCTACCACTGCTTTGAAGTTGGTAGCTAATATCTCCACAAATGTTAAAAAGCTTCATTATCTTGGTCTCAATGGACTCAAACCACTTCTTTTTTTCTATCATAAAGAAATTTACACTTTGTGTGTATCTGCAGAAGAGTTCTTTAAAAATTTCAGAGGTGACTGTTTCATAATATAGTGCAAAATTTATAGCCAGTGACTGCTTTTACCTTCCCTGGAAGAAAAGAATATTTAAATTATCCCTTTTTAATCTTTCTTGTTATCTATTGTCTCTGACAGGTGGAGGTGAAAATAGATTGAGACTTAACAGTAAATCACAGAATGGTTGGAAGGGACCTTAATCTAATTCTAACCCCCTCACCATGGGCAGGGACACCTTCCACCACTAGACCAGGTTGATCGAAGCCCCATCCAACCTAGCTCTGAACACTTCTAGTGATGAGGCGTCTACAGCTTTTATGGGCAACCTGTTCCAGTGCTTCACAGTAGAGACTTTTTTTCCTCATATCCAATCTAAACCTGCCCTCTCTCATGATGCGGAAACAAAGACTCTCCAACTAGTTAAAGTTAGAAAGTGGTATGTTTATTACGATGTCAGGCACACCCAGGAGAAATCTCCTACAAGGCACGTGCAAAATACATGAGGCTCTTGCCTTNGGAGAAATCTCCTACAAGGCACGTGCAAAATACATGAGGCTCTTGCCTTCTTTATTCACGAAAGTCTTACATATTTATATAATTACCCAATATGCCTATACATAGGCATTACCTAACTCTGCCTACCTCCGCTTTGTATTAAAATTAGCTCAAAATCCTTTTATGCTTGTGCAATTCTTTCCTTCAAATGGGTTGGTGGATTTTTGAAATGGATCAGTGGTCTTCTTTGAATGAAGACGGCGAGTCTTCCTCACTTTCAACTTTTCACCTTTGTCCTGTTGGCAGGGTCTCTGGCCCCTTGGCTATAATTCAGGCTCCCCAACCTGGTTCTGGCTTGTTTCAGGGCCCAGGTGCAGTTACAGTTTCTTCACTTTAACAATACCCCCCATCTCCCCGTCCTGACACAGCAAAGCCAAGCAAGTGATATATTGTCTTAGCTCTACTGGCCCAGCTGCTAGTAATTAACTTTCTACATTGCTTCTACTCTAATCATTATATGTACAGCTTCTATCCCTTAGTTAAGCTCTTAACCCTTTAATTCTTGCTTCACTCATTTTAAAGCCATTCCCTCTCATCCTTCCACTATATGCCCTTGTCCTTCTCTAGCTCTCTCGATGGCCCTCTTGAGGTACTGGAAGGTGCTATAAAGTCTCTCCAGAGCCTTCTCTTCTCCAGACTGAACAGCCACAACTGTCTCAGCCTGTCCTGAGGTGACAGGTGAGATGTTCCAGCGCTGTGATCATCTTCATGGTCTCTTCTGGACTTGCTCCAACAGGTCCCCATCCTTCCTATGCTGGAACCCCAGAGCAGGATGCAGCACTGCAGGTGGGGTCTCATGAGAGCAGAGCAGAGGGGCAGAATCCTGTTCCTTGCCCTGCTGCCCACAGGGCTTTGGATGCAACCCAGGACATATTTGGCTTTCTGGGCTGCGAGTGCACATTGCCAGGTCATGTTAAGTTTGTCATTCCCCAGCACCCCCAAGTCCCAGTTTTTTTCACAGCTCCACTTCTCAAGCCTGTCCAGGTCCCTCTGGATGGTATCTATGTCCTGAATTGTGTCAACCATGCCATACAGCTTGTGATCAGAGAATTTGCTGTTTAATGAAGGATCACTCAATCCCACTGTCCATGTCATCAGCAAAGATGTGAAACAGGGCGAGGCCCAGTGCTGACCCCCAGACAGCACCACTCATCACTGGCCTCCACCTGGACATCAGCATATTGATTGCAGCTCTTTGAGTGCAACCAGCCAGCCAATTTCTTATCCCCTGAGTGATCCACCCATCAAATCCATGGCTCTCTAGTTTAGACATAAGGATGCCATGCAGAGGCCCAGGTGCATGATAGACTGACACAGACTACTCAGAGAGAACCTGGCTGATGATTTTTAACAAGTTTTGCACTGTATTAACAAAGAATAATTCTATCGTAAAAGAGTGGCTAAGAAGGAGTAGCCCATAAAGAGAATCATCAGCAATAGCCTTGCTACATTCATTGAGGTCCTTCTTTTAAATCACCTTACTTATTGTTGTTTTGATTTATCTTTTTAAAAGGCATCCACTGCAGCAGTGGGGAACACAGCACAGCAGCATCCATCTGTGCTACAACAAACACTAACATGGAAGGACCACTTCTTGGAAATTATTGTTTTCCTAAACTGACCAATATCTCTAAGATTCAAGATTTCATGCAGAAATCCTTGTGCCTTCTTGTTTCTTGCTGCCATGGCAAGAGTTGAACAGAATTCCAATGGTTTGTTATATAATCTAAACCTTTATTGACTGAATGCTTACCTGAGAACTCACACCACTCTTAAGTAAAATTGGTAGGTTTTGCTCATGATGTGAAAAGTGATAGCAGAAATCTTAGTGTGAAGGTCAAATTACATGAAAATCTTGGGCATGGTCTGATATGGGGAGCTTTTGGAGGCTTAGGCTTTTTTATTTGGTTGATTGATTTTTGAAAGGTCACAGTTTTTGACTGCATTTTGTAAACTTATGATGATGATGTTTGAATTGTAAAGGTACTTTCTTGTGAATAATGGGCATAGATTTTATTCATTAAATGTATTGAAAACCAAAGCATTTTTTTATTCAAATGAAGGAGTTTGCACTTGAACCTCAGCCAGTTTGTACAGCAATGTCTGCAAGACATAATACCTGCACTGCCACTCAGGAAGAGGAACTGCCATCAGCCTGCTTTGAACTAGTGTTGCAAACACCACATTTGCGAAAGGTAACTGAAGTCCAGGGCCACACTTGCTGCAATCTTGTGACAATGTCTGCCCTGCAGGCACATCCTAAAGACAATTCTGAAGAAGTAGCTATGTGAGGTAGGTGGGATCTTTAAAAAGTAGGGCTTAGCAGTCTCTAGGAGGGATTTAAGAACTTCAACCACCTGGTACTAAATGGGATTTATCTCTCTACTACATGAAAATTTGACAGGCTTCTTCTAGTTGCATTTCCTGTTAATGACTCAATCAGCTGAAGTTAGTTGGGATGGGGAAGTTTATTCCAGACCTCTGCATTTCAGTGAGTACTGAAAGCCAGGAATTGAAGAAAAAATGTAGAAAACACAAAATAAAAACTACCCACACAAAACACCCCTTAGGATTTAAGTAGTGGAGAAGGACTGAACCTCAGCTGAATCCAGCTCAGTTTTAGTAAGCCAATTGCATGTTCTATTCCCTCCCCAAAGCAGTTCAGTTCCAGGTGACAGCAGAAATCCACGTGCCAGAGAAACAGCAGCCCTGGCCATTGGGAATTTGTAACACGGGGCCAAGTTCTTGCCTGCAGAGAGAAAAAAAACAAACTGGAGCTGGGGATGTCTTATGCAGGGTCTGGAGCTGAACTCCAGTGATCCTTGTAGGTGCCTTCCAGCTGCAGCTATTCTATGATTCTATCTGTTCTGCTGTAGATTGTACAGGGCTCGCAGAAGTACATCTGCTATTCTGAACCTCTGAGGCCAGAACGGAGTGTGACCCTCAGAAGGGCTCAGGAGCATACCCCTCAGGCACTCCACAGAACTGAGAGCAGGCTCAGCAGGTATGTGGGTGTAGAAATGGAAGGCAAGCAAGCAATATGACAGGGTGAGATGCTGGCACTTCTGTCTTTGGCACTACCCTTAGGCACCCAGTTAAGCAGCTCATGGCTTCATCCTTTCCCCTTTCCACAGAAACCAGGAAGAATGATAGCAGTGAACTTTTGTTCTCTTCTGTTAGGCATCCAGACACACACGGTCTCCTCAATTACTTCTGGGTGTTTTAATCATTACACACGTTGTCTCCTCAATTACCTCTGGGTGTTTTAATCATTGTTACTGTTGTGCTCAAACTAACAGTGAGTTAAAGTGTGCATGCCCAGACTGAATATTTGAGATTGTGAATCTCCCTTATCACAAACAGGCAGACAGAAAAGCTGAGTTTGTACCCACTATACAAAAAAACTAACCTCTGTAGTTTCAGTTCTCTGCACACTTACAGACATCCCTGGAAGCTTGTTTCAAAGAGCTGTGCAGAAATCACATTTCTAAATGCCACAATAAAGCACAGGAGATGCAAATGGCTGTGTCCTGCTTTTCTCTGGCCCAGCTACCAGATGCATCTAAGGAAGGCTGGGACTTCAAGCTGCTTGAAGTATAACCATCAAGCACGATGCTGCACAAGGAGACACCAAAGTTCATTTGCAGACAGAATAAAGCATATGCTTCTTTAGTTGCCTGTGTGCTTTTTCTGTTATGGCTACTCTGATAGCTTCTTTAATAATTGCTTCACCAGAACAGGATTGGACTGTCCTTGTCCAATTTTCCTTTGCACCAGACCAGTTAACTTATTTAGAACTTTTTGATTTCCTGTCCTTATCGCCATAACCTTTACAGAGGAAAATGTGCAACAGACACTATCTTCACTCATTCTCAATCAAGGTATGAAAATTTTTGTTCTTTGGACTATTGGGATAAAAGGTTGCATTTTGGGATAAGGGTTATTTATAAAAACTGCCTTCAGCCTTGCAATAAGCTCCCACTCTGCTCCCATGGGAGAACAGCAAGTCCCTACAGCAGCAGGGCCTTACAGCTAAATAGAAGGAGCTCCTCTTACTGAAAGAGTCAGAAAAACACTTTTGGGATTTACAGTGTCTGCAGCTTGAACAGCAACTTCCAGGAAAAGAGCCGAAGTGAGGTGGACTTTCCTTGCTAATAGGATCTACCATTTTACTGGATATAATCTCATGTTATAACAGGTAATTTGAATCGAATAAAATATATTTGATAATATTGGTGTGTGGAGGGAGCAGAAAGTGCTCCCAAAACAGAAAATCTCCCGGAATCCCTAGAGAGGCCTCCATGGAGAATAATTTCATAGAGATAAAAAAACTGCTTGCTAGGTGATGATTTAGAAGTGGAATGTGGACCCCTCTGTTATCTTTCTGTAATATTAGTGGTTTGTTTTCTTCTAGCATCAATAGGCTGGCTTTGAATGTAAAATCCCTCAGGGATTGGTTAAGTTTTGAATCCCTTTAGTTATTGGTGCAGATTGTAAAACCCCCAAAAGATATATAAACCTCTGGAAACTTTTGAATAGCGAGTATTTTAGTAGGATGCCTTTGTAGCTAATAAACTGCAGAATTGTGCCTTCTACATATTCCAGTCTCTTCACTTTGCTGGTTTACAGCGCTTAGCAAGCCAACAAACAATCTGGGCACGGCTCGCTAAGCCCGTGTTGCTGAGGGCTACGAAGGCAGCCTGGGGAACCCCTGCACTCCCAAACCATGATGACATTGGTGAGGTCCTTCAAGCTCAGACATAGGTGGTTTTTGTTTCCTTCAAGTGCATAATCCTTTGCAACATGACGATTAATTAACTGGTCAGATACTGTCCCCTATCAGACAGCCTTTGATGCACAATCACCTGCTACATTGCAAGGGCCATATTAAAAGCTGAAAGGGTCAGAAATGTCACCTTTGGGCCTTCCTAAAGGAGATGCTACTGCTGCAAGACAAGTATTTGGTCTGCCTACTGTTTGTATGGCAGGGCAGGCGTTCTCTACCTTGTCAGAGCTACTGAGCAGAACACAACAGACACAAAGAAACAGTATGACATATTTGCAGATATACAGGGAAGGGGAGGTTGCAAACACAGGAACCACGCGTTGTGCCAATACCAAATTCAGATGCAAAAACTTCTAATCATTATAGTATTTGAATTATTGTCAGTCTAAAGTCTTCTCTGTTATGTTGCACAGTGGAAAGGACTCATTAGTCTGGATATGTTAGAAATTACCTATGCGGGGCAGAGTGTGGTACAGTCCCCATGCTGCACTGTTATAAAGTGCTCTGTGTTGGTTTCACCAGATGCTTAGAAGCTATTTCATTCTGAAAAAAGCTTCTCTCTAAACACATTGAAATGAGAGGATGGTTATGGACCTTCAGCTCCTGCACTTCCCAGTCAGTTCTAAAGTTGGCTCCCTCCCTGCCTGTGATTTCATACCAGCCTGGAAATACAGCAAAATTTTATCAGGCACTGCAAATTAGTCAAGTCAGATGGAGGTCACGCCGACCTACTGCACAGGATTTTCCTGGAACATTTCGCTATATGAAAGGTAGCTAGGTAGTTTGGACTCAGAGAAAGAGACAGAGAGCATGATTGCACGTAGAGTGGAGAAAAACTCACTTGCAGAAGTGCCAAAAAGATGAACCTGATGGCTGGACCTCAGTCCTGTCTGGACCACAGAAGGAGAAGACCAAAGACGCAGAGCACCAGGCTTGTGAGTGCAGTGCACCAAAGAACAGAAGGGCAGCCAGAAAGTTCCTCCAGCATCACTTTAAATTTGAAATGCTCTTCCTGCTTGGAAAGTAGTGCTGCAGCTGTTGCAGCATGTCGAGAAAGGGGGGTAAATCCTCTTCATCATAATTTCAGTGTGTTGTAGTCCATTGCAGCTTGAGCTAACCGAAAAGGATGCGACCAAGTAGAAGGCATTCTTAAAGTAGCCCTCCTGTCAGCTGCCCTAAAAGTGCGCACAACACACGGCGTCTGGCTCCCCTACATTTATCATTCTCGCAACTCCCTTTAAGAATTCCAGAAGTTGCTACCAGAGCAAAGGGGGCCAGACTGAAGAGCCAGTGCTGAGGGTCACCTTCTTCTTGCACGTAAGCCACCTGCAGCTCCGGGCTGCACTCTGTATTTCCCTTCTCTGCGGCATTCACTGTGGTGCTCTCTGCACCTCGAAGCCAGGAGGTGACTGCAAATGTTTCCACAGAGTGCTGGAAGAGAAGCAAGGAGCAGCACAAGCAGCTGTGCTTCAACTTGCTCCTTGCTACTGCTATGGGCACTTAGGAAGGCAAGCGCGAGGCAGCCACCTTCTTCTCGTACCCTGTAACGCTGTGCACAAAAGCATGGTACCTCTGCAGCTTCGTTCATCACCCTTGCGGCACGTCCGGTGGAGCTTTCATTCACTGGCGGCTACGATTGCTGAGGCTGCCACACAGAGCGAGCAGCTAAGAGCTCGAGAGCGCTGCTTGTGCCAAAACGCGCCTGGGGCGTGCACCTTTCTTCTCAGCGCTCCGTGCAACAGTCTGCTTCTCTTGCAGTGGGAGTCAAAAAGGAAAGCTTTTTGCCTACGCCCTGCACAGAGAACTGTTACCGAGACGAGAAGGTTTTTGTGGCCACAGCTTGCCCCCAACGCGAGGAAGCAGCTATTAGCACCACATTGCAGGGGCAGTTCTCTTGCCTTGACAACATGCGCAGCACTCCCCTAATTCAGTGCAAGCTCCACGGTCCTTCTCAGCTGCAAGGAGCAGCACTCTCAGTACATAGAGACTTGCAAGGACCGAAGACCTGGAAGGACGTGTGGAACATGAAAATGTGCCAGGACAGAGATGTGTTCTTCATTGCCCCTTCTTGTGGGCCAGCTTGTGCTGCTGTAAGGAAATCCTTCCTTTAAAGAGGAGCAAGCACATCTTTCCTGGCACATTGCGCTGAGCGAGAGCTCACTAGGAACTTTGGACTCTGAGCCATGGGGAAGAGGGTGTGCTTGCACATAGAGCTGAGGAGAAGCCATGCACGGAAGTGCGGCCGAGCTGAACCTCATCGCTGGAGCTCAGCTCTTTTCCAGCCAGCAAATCAGCGCATTGTTCTCCCCTCGCAAACAGGTGCTGTCCTGTTAGAGAGAGGTATGGAAAGGGCAGGAAAAGCTCAGCTAATGAGAGCGCCGAGTGGCTCACGTCGCGCGGCCATCACAGCATGGCGGCCTCGGGGGGAGAAGGTCGTTAAATGGCGGCTGAGAATCAGTGGGGGCAGTGGTTTTAGGGCTTTTGGGGGATCCCAAAAAGTGGGATTCGAGGGGGAATTTGAGGGATTTTGGGGGTCCCGGTTGGGTTTGGGAGAGAATTTGGAGGGTTTGGGGTGAGTTTGAGAGATTCTGCGGGGGAGCCCTGAAGGGCTGTGTTGAGGATAGGAGTAATTTTGAGGGGATTTGAGGGATTTTGGGGGCTC
>VXBI01007178.1:0-16363 GCA_013397375.1 Toxostoma redivivum
GGATGGCCCAGACTCCGACAATGGGGACAGGGTACAGCAAGCCCAGGGATTTGGGGTGGGGAATGACTCTTAGGGTGACACAAAACTCGGCTTAAAAGCTCTTTTATTGAAACAAGCTGCCTCTGCTAGGAACATTATGTCTTTCTCGAGGAAAAACAAAACTGTTGTCTCATTTTAAAAGGAGTGCTTCCTTTAGGGCTAATTAAGCTGACAAATAACACTGGTGAAGATTGAGCAGTTTAAGTGATGACAAGGGGAACCCTGGAGAGGAGCAATCGCTGCTGAGCACAGCTGGGAAAATTGCTGTGTCCCCTCTGGATCACACAGTGAGTGAGGGAGAATAATTCCCCATTAATCTTCCTAATGAACCCCTTCCAAACGAGGCAGTTCACGGTGTATGGCACACACGGGACCTGCTGAGCTGCATGGGGGGTGCAGAACTCAGCAGGGCCCTCAGCACCAGCCTGGGGTCAGCCTCCACTGCAGCCCAGAATCCTGGCACGAGCTGGGCTGGAGAGACATTAAAGTCCATCCCAAATCCCATCTAATCCCATCCCTAATCCCAAATCCCATCCCATCCCAAACCCTATTCCAA
This sequence comes from Toxostoma redivivum, assembly GCA_013397375.1. Taxonomy (NCBI): domain Eukaryota; kingdom Metazoa; phylum Chordata; class Aves; order Passeriformes; family Mimidae; genus Toxostoma; species Toxostoma redivivum. The sequence continues at coordinate 596 of VXBI01007178.1, forward strand.
ATCCCATCCCAAATCCCAAACCCCATCCCAAATCCCATCCCATCCCTAATCCCATCTAATCCCATCCCATCCCATGGATCCCATTCCATGGATCTCATCCCAAATCCCATCCTGTCCCAAATCCCATCCCAAATCCCATCCCACCCCATTCCATGGATCCCATCCCAAATCCCATCACTTCCCATCCCAAATCCCAAATCCCAAATCCCATCCCATTATCCCATCCCAAATCCCATCCCACCCCATCCCATGGATCCCATCCCATCGATGCCATTATCCCATCCCAAATCTTATCCCAAATCCCATCCCATGGACACCTCCCACCATCCCAGGCTGCTCCAAACCCCAAATCCCAGCCTGGCCTCGGGTCCTTGCAGGGGTCCAGGGGCAGCCACAGCTGCTCTGGGCAGGAGGTGCTGCCTCAGATCCTTGGCAGGGCTGGGTTTGTTTGGCTGTAATTATGGGATGGAAGAGCAGGCCGAGGTGACAGATGGCAGAGCTGTGGGGTTTGGGGCACCAGGGCTGGGAATCCCCAGGAAAACCCTCCCAGGCCTCTGGGCAGCCCGGGCAGGGGGCTGGGAGTGCCAGCACAGCCCCAGGGGACAGCAATCCCTGTCCCTGTCACACCCACGGTCCCACAGTCCCCTCTGGGTGAGCTCCTCCTCTGCTCTTGGTGTGTTTAACACAGCAGCACTCACCTCTGCCCAGGAGGTTTGGGGCTGTGCAGAACCCACAGGAGGGCAGGGACTTCTGGAACCTTCTCCAGGCTTTCTGTGAAACCCCAACCTGCAGCGTCCAGAGCCCTCATGGCACTTTCCCTGTCTGTTGTTACAGAGTTTGAGAAGGATTCTGATAAAAACCTCAATTCTGAGCAGTGCAGCAAACCCATGGAGTTTTTGGATTGCTAAATCAATAATAATATTTACATAAACATGCTAAAGGAAGGGAATCCATCAGGGAATGCCTGTGTGGGTATTTCCTTCCTGCAGGAATTACAAACCCTCCTCTGAAGTGTGGGATGGGCAGGTCCTGGCAGGGCTTTGGGAGCCCAGGGGTGCCAGGACAGGCCCCTGAGCTGGGTCACACCTCACAGCTGGGCTGGCAGCCCCTGTGGGCTCTGCTCCTCATCCCCCACACCTGCAGCCACGTCTGCAGCTCTGCTTCTCACAGTCCAGGGAGTCTCGTGGGGATAAAAAAGGATAAAGCAGCCTCAAGTCATGTCTCAGCTTTCCATGATGGAAACACAGACATTATCACATCAAACACCACTGACTGAACACTGCCAGTGCAAAAATCCACCAGTTTCTGTATAAAATACTCAAATACCCAGTTTCTGTATAAAATATCCACATATCCACCAGTTTCAGTATAAAATATCAAAATATCCACCAGTTTCTGTATCTAATACCCAAATATCCAGTTCCTGTGAGGTTTCAGTGCAGTGTTGCACAGTTTCAGCACAGAAAACCTCAGAACCATTTCCCAGGGCCCAGAGCTGTGGGGATTCCTGCAGAGCAGCCAGGACCTTTGTTCCACACTGGAACCTCACAGCCACGAGCTCCCCCCACACTCTCATTTAAGGGTCAGGATAATGAACTCTGACATTTTCCTTGCCCAGAACACTGCAGTGGAAGCCCTGAAAAACATTTTGGGGTGTGTTTAACAAGAATTTCACCAGGCTTCAGCTTCAGAGCCTTCCAGCAGTGCTTTCCACATGAGAATGTCCCTCCAGAGCATTTCTATCCCTTCCTGCAGCCCTGATTCCTCATCCCAGAGCTGAGCTGGGGGAATTCAGCTTTGGGGATTCTGCCAGCCCTGCTGGCCCCAGCAGCCCCATGGCCACGCTGGCTCTGGCACTGACAGATTCAGCCTGGCTGCGTTTGCTCCAGCACTGCCACCCCCTCCAGCTCCTCCCCAGCACAATCTTGTTATCTTTGGGCCTTGCATGGCTTTTTAATGATCATTATTATTCACATAGCACGGTGCACGCAGACAAATTTAATCATGTTGTTTACATGAGCAAACCTGATCGACTAATGGAGAAATTACACATTTTTTTCCCCACTGTTGGCACAAATGCAATTTCTTTTCTCACTCTCATTAACGCAGTTAATGTTTATAAAAGTCTGGTGGTGCTGGAGATGAAAGTGTTTTCTCCCAAGGACAGGTAAACCATAAACAATAAGAAAAGTTCCTCCCACCCCAGTCCTGCAATAAATGTGTTTCAATCCCACTCATGAAACGAGTGAGGAGAGTAGCCAAAGAATCAAATCCAGATTAATCACATTTGCTGAAGAGCTACTGGAAAGCACACGAAAAATCCTACAGGAAGACCAAAAAAACCCCAGAAATTGCTGAAAAACACCAACATTCAGGCAAAGCACAGAACCCAGTCCTTGTGCAAGAGGAAGGAGCAGACACAGAGTGATGGAGAGCAGGGACAGGGCACAGCACAGAGGGCAGAGAGGAGCCAAACCCAAACTGCAGGGCAAGGGGAGGGAGGGACAGGAACAAAACACACGAGAGCCCCTGGCTGCTTCCAGAGCCACCAGAATGTCCCTGAACAGGGGGCTGGGATTGGCCTGTGTCTGCAGAGCCAGCACGGCTGGGTGAGCCTGGGAGGGACAGGGGACACGGGAGAAGGGACAAGGGACAGGGACAAGGGACAAGGACAGGGGACAGGGGATGAGGGACAAGGGACAGGGGCAAGGGACAGGGGACAGGGACAGGGAACAGGGACAGGGGATAAGGGATGAGCCAGGGTGAGAGGTGCCCCAGCAGGAAATGCCACACAGGGAATGTCACACAGGGAATGCCAATGTCACACTGGGAATGTCACACTGGGAATGGCACACAGGGGGTGGCACACAGGGAATGTCACACTGGGAATGGCACACAGAGGGTGGCACACAGGGAATGCCAATGTCACACTGGGAATGTCACATGGGCGATGGCACACTGGGAATGTCAATGTCACACTAGGGGTGGCACACAGGGGATGTCAATGTCACACAGGGGATGGCACACAGGCCCTGGTGTGACCGTAGCCATGGCAGGTACCACGGAGTCCCCATCCCTGCTGCCCTGTCCTGGCCAGCCCCGGGCACCCCACAGCTCCCTCAGCTCAGAGAGAGGGACACAAACCCACGGAACCAGGGCCCGGCCTCCTTAGTGCAGCTCACTGCTGGCACACATCTCCTGATTTCTGTGTAAGGGTCTGTCCGTCCCCAGGGATGGAGGGGCAGGATTTCCATCCCTGGGATCTGCACTCCGCACCTGCAGGTCCCTTGACAGAGCTGTACATTGTTGTACAGTGTTGCATAGTGTTGTATAGTGTTGTACATTGCTGTACATTGTTTTACATTGTTGTACATTGCTGTACATTGTTGTACAATGTCGTACATTGTGGTATATTGTCGTGCATTGCTGTATATTGTTGTATATTGTATATTGTATATTGTTTTATATTGTTGTATACTGTTGTATATTGTACATTGCTGTATATTGTTGTTGTACATTGCTGTACAATGTTGTACATTGTTGTATATTGTTGCTGTATATTGTTGTTGTACATTGTTGCTGTACATTGTTGTTGTACATTGCTGGGTATTGCTGGATGTTGTACATTGTTGTACATTGCTGTACAATGTTGTACATTGTTGTATATTGTTGCTGTATATTGTTGTTTTACATTGCTGTACATTGCTGTACATTGTTGGATATTGTTGTACATTGTTATTGTACATTGTTGTACATTGTTGTTGTACATTGTTGCTGTATATTGTTGTTTTACATTGCTGTACATTGCTGTATATTGTTGTACATTGTTTTGTACATTGCTGTACATTGTTGGATATTGTACATTGTTGTACATTGCTGTACATTGTTGTACATTGCTGTACATTGTTATTGTACATTGTTGTACATTGTTGTACATTGCTGTACATTGTTGTACATTGTTGGATATTGTACATTGCTGTACATTGTTGTACATTGTTGTACATTGTTGTACATTGTTGTACATTGTTGGATATTGTACATTGCTGTACATTGTTATTGTACATTGCTGTACATTGTTATTGTACATTGCTGTACATTGTTGTACATTGCTGTACATTGTTGTACATTGTTGGATATTGTACATTGCTGTACATTGTTGTACATTGTTGTACATTGTTGTACATTGTTGTACATTGTTGCTGCATGTTTCCATTTTCCTCGCAATCCTTCCAGCATCAGGCACTCAGTCAGCTCGGTGGAACACCAGGGAAGGCTTTGCCTGATGCCACTGCCTGCTGGAACTGAGCTCAGAAACACAACCTGCCCAAAACTGCCCATGCAAAAAATCTCATTAGTGCACAGATTTCCAGCAGTACAAGGTACCTGCCTGCCTTCATCCCTTTATTATCCGTACAGGGAGGGAATAATTAAGCAGATCCGCTCCCTAGAAAGAGGGGAAATGTCTTGGCTGCTGTGACACAAATCAGGATGAGGAAGGAACTGCTGCAGCTGGAGAGCAATTACCCATCAGCAGCACAAATTCCTGCTCAGGTACTTCTCTAATCTGCTGTCACTAGTGCAGATATCACACGCAGAGCTCCTGAGGACTTTAAAAGGAGCCACAGCAGCTCGATGGATGCTTTCCCCGGGCACTGCTCCCATCCCAGCCCCGAGGGCAGGGTTTGTGCCCCAGCACCCTCTGGTTTTGCCAAGAACGAGTCCATCCTCAGGGCTGAATCCATCGTGCTCAAAGCAGGCTGGATTTCTGCAGCCTCTCTCCAGGCAGGTCCCTGTTTCCCACATGGCCCTGCAGGTGCAGCCCAGCAGCGTTTGCATCACATCCCACATGGAAACCCCTCCAGCCACGCACAGGGGCAGGCACAGCCTGGTTTGAAGCATCCAGGAAGGAGCTCTGGGAGTGTAGTTAGTGGAAATCCCTCCAGCAAGATCCATTAAGAGAACACGGGTGGAATTAGGATGCTGGGGACATTTCAGGTAAGCTCCATTGGGCAGAAGTGGTGCCATGGTTTGGGCAAACAAAGCTGAATTGGCAGTGGCCCTGTCAGGGAGGCTGGCAGCAGGAGGGAGGGGTTAAGGATTGCAGAGACCCCAACTCCTGATACCAATTCATGGCAGCAGCAGGGCGTGGGGCACAGGGGCTGCAGGGACACCTCGGCTGCTGGGCCAGCACCAGGGCAGGGCTGGGGGAGCAACTGCTGGGCTGCACTTCGGTGTGTCACCCTGGTGTCATCCATCCATCATCATCATCATCATCATCATCATCATCATCATCATCCCTGCATCCATCATCCATCCATCCATCATCATCCATCATCCACCATCATCCCTGCATCCATCAACCATCCATCCATCCATCCATCCATCCATCCATCCATCCATCAATTCCTTCTCCATCCATCCATCATCATCATCATCATCATCCCTCAATCCCTCCATCAATCCCTCCATCCATCCACCATCCATCCATCCATCCATCCATCCATCCCTCAATCCCTCCATCCATCTATTCCTCCACCCCTCCCTCCATCCCTCCCAGAGCTGGTTCTACTGGAGATGAACCCCTGTAAGAAACAGAAACATAAAACACGACTTTATAATAAATTATGTATGAACCATGAAGTCCACAAATACTTAGCTCTCTCCAGAAGTGATCTGACAAGATTAAACTCCTTATTCTATTCCCCAGTTAACAGTCTACTTAATATTTGACTAAGCATTATTAAAATCAAAGACAACCAGGAAATAGCACCTAATTCAGTGCAGGAAGCACGAGAGTGTGCTCAGATCAACACAGGCTTGTGACAGAGCTGCTGTCCCCAGCTTCATCAAAGGGATGTTTAATCTCTTGGCCATCATTAATTCATGCTGATGGCACATGCAGGAAGCTGCAGCAGAGGAAGGAGCCAGTGGCACACTCAGTGCTCACGAGGAGATGATGATTTCAAATCCTGGTGCTGAGCGTGGGGCTGCAGCTCCTCAGAGCACTCTGTTTTCTCTCAGGGTCTCCAAAATGCATCTTTAAACCAGGAAATGAGTGGCAGCCACCCTCAGCTTCCTGTGATCACCCCTGACCAGCAGAACTCACCCAGAGAGAGGTGGGGCGAGCTGTGTGGGGTGGGAGGAGGGTGCTGGGCACAGCCCCTGCCCGTGGGGAGAGGAACCAGAGCCCCTGGGCCAGGGATGGGGATGGGGCAGCACCCCCAAAATCCCTGCAGGCATGTCCCCAGCGCAGGGCTGAGGTGGAGCTCACCCTCAAAGCTAACAAACTCCACTCCCTGATATTTAAAACTCTCCAGAATTGGTTTTGTCCAGCTCATTGCTGAATTCTGCTCCATTTGCCTCCAGCCTCCTTTATAGGCTTGGACTATAAACAAACCAATAAAATATCTCTCAGCCTCTGATTTAAGCAACTTTTTAATACCTGGAGATTCACTTTTGTGCCAATTCAGTACAAAATCATTTTTATCTCCCACCAAGCAGAAATAAAAGGTGGTGCTGGCTGCTGGAGCAGCTTTTGGCATTTCCTGGGTGAAAGGAGCCCTTGGAGGCTGCAGTGAGGTTGAACAGGAGCCCTCACCTCCCCCAGGTGAACCAGGGCAGCCTGGGGTCCCTGGGCAATCCTGGAGCCTCACGAGGCCTCCTCAGCTTGAAATGCCAGAAAAAAGCAAATTGTGCAGGACAGGTCTGCACTCACAGCCCCTTCCCATTCCAGCACATCCCAGGGAATCAACATTCCCAGAAAACATTCCCACAAAATCCTCATCCTGCTCCTCCCACCTGCACAGCTCCTCTGCTGGAACAGGAAAAACAAAGTCTGTCACAAAACCAAAGCTGCATTTTTCTGCACTTAGTTTATCTCTTCTATGGATTACACCACCGAGAATTGCTGGAGCACAGCTGCAAGAGAGATCCAAACACTGAGGGATTATAAATCCCTGTGTTACAGATCAGGTTCCAGACCCCCAGGTGCCAGGTGTCACACTCTGGGGGTTTGGTAAAAGTCATAAATTTACCCAAAATATTGAGTTCTGAAATTTTTTATGCAGTGCAAGAACCTGCTTTCTGTACTAGCACATTATATGCAGATATTCTATAAACATTAATGAAATTAAAACTAAAAAGCATCTTAGCAATTAATAATTAAGCAGCATCCAGAATTCTACACATTAGACCATCCAGCCTAGTTTGCAGGAGCAGGTGATTACAATGCTTGCACAAAGAAAACACCAGATTCTCAGTGACATTCCACCCAGCATTTTATTGATCTAAGGATCACAAATATTCCTGGAGTCACCACTGCACACGTGGTCCTGCTCCACCCTCACACCTACCAGCAAAACAAAAGCTGGCAAAAGCCACCAGAGGATTTTGCAGAGAAATTCCTCAGCAGCTCTGCCAGGAGCTGCAGTTGCACATCCCAGATCAGATTTATTTTCTATTCTCTCTCCACAATCACAGCTCCATGGCTGCAATCCACCACAGAAATGAGATTCCAGGGTGGGGAATCTGGGTCTGCGAGTTCCATAATTGCCTTTTCATTGCCCTCCTGGAGTTAGAATCTCTGCACAAATTAATATTAACACCACGCTCATAAGGAGTGCTAACAGGGCCCAGGGAGCAGCCCTGGAGCAGAGCAGAGCAGCCCTGGCAGTGCCAAACCTGGTGCCAAATCCCCTCAGCCAGGCACAGAGCCTGGGGAGAGCAGGGCTGCTCCAAATAAAGGTGAAATCCCAGCTCCACAGTGCCCAGCCAAGAAATTCCCTGTCCCAATAAAGGTGAAATCCCAGCTCCACAGTGCCCAGCCAAGAAAATCCCAGATTCCATCACTGCCCAGCCTAGAAAATCCCTGTCCCAATAAAGGGATAAAATCCCAGCTCCACAGTGCCCAGCCAAGAAAATCCCAGATTCCATCACTGCCCAGCCTAGAAAATCCCTGTCCCAATAAAGGGTTAAAATCCCAGTTCCTCCCTGCCCAGCTCACACAATCCCTATCCCTGGCTGTCCCCAGGGCTCTCCCCTGCCTCCTGCCCCCCATCCTGCTGCGGTTCCTTTTCCTGGGGAAGAGCCACAGTCACAGAATCCCTGAGGCTGGAAAATCCCTCCCAGCCCCAACAGCCCAGAGCTCTGAGTGCCACCTCCAGGATGGGGATCCAAACCCCCCTGGGTACTTCCAATCCCTGCCCACCCTTTCCATGCAGAAATTCCTGCTGCTGTCCAACCTGAGCTCCCCTGGCCCAGCCTGGGGCCGTTCCCTCTCAATAAACTCGTGCTCTCAGTTCAAGGAGCTCCCATCCCATAGAAATTCTCTGGCAGCTCTGGGTTCTCTGAGCTCCCATCCCATAGAAATTCTCTGGCAGCTCTGGGTTCTCTGAGCTCCCATCCCATAGAAATTCTCTGGCAGCTCTGGGTTCTCTGAGCTCCCATCCCATAGAAATTCTCTGGCAGCTCTGGTTGTTTGGGCTCCCCTGGCTGTGAACCAAGGGCAGAGATTCCCCCCAGCAGAAGCCACGTCAAAAGAGCAGAGCAGAGAGAGCTTTGCTCTGGGAGAACGCTGGGAAATTCTGCTTTCCTCAAAGTGGGAACACTCCAAGGGTGCAGGAGGCTGCAGGGCACAGCCAGGAGGCTCCGCTGCCTTTCACAGCTACGAAAAGCAGGGCATGGAGAATTATCAGCCACAACCCCCCTGTGCCTTCTGCCCCTTTGGGGCACCCCAAAATCAGGGAAATGCCCCCGGGCATCGTCTGTGGCTGCCACAGCCTCACAGAGCTTTCAGCACCGGCTATTTGCAATTCCTCACTCATTTATTTCTGACCAGAACCAACCCCACCCCGAATGTCTTTTCCCAAGGTACTCTGAATATTTGTGCCAATTAATGCAGGAGCTGCAGCAGGTGAGCTGCTCCTGCCTCCTCCGGGAATGATACATTCAATTAGGGAGGGAGATGGATGAAAGCAGGGCAGCCAAACACAAGTTCTTTTTATTCCAGCTCCACGCATCGCTGGGTATTTCCAACTCATTTTTATGCAGAGGATTTGTGTGTTAGGAAAAAAAAACCCTTCTCACTCCCATCCTGTGCATTATACCAAGCATTTTTTAAAATAATTTCAATTACACTGGCATTTTGGTGTCTCTAACAACCTGGATCCTGGACATCTGTTCCTGTGGAGGCTGCATGAACTGCACTGTGCCTGCAGGGAGGAGAATTTCAGGGTTTGTTTCAAACCCACGGCCCCTGGGCAGCCCAGGAACCTGTCCCGACGGGTTTGGGTGATGGGAAATGCCACTGCTGCTCCCAAAGAATTCCATTCTTCCTCACTCCAGCTGAGGATTAGCCCCGGAGCTCCTGTAGGAGGGAAGGCAGCATTTCAAATGACAGCCTTGTTATTTTGGCAGCTTATCTCTGCGTACAGAAAGCAATTATTGCTGGAATGCATTCCCTTTTTGTTCAGCTCGGGTTTGAAGGTTTAGCATCCCCTCCTCCCCACTGCTGTTCCTGGATTGCTGAGACAACACCGTGGAACAACCATCGGATGGGAACACGCTGGTACAGGAAAAATGGTTCCATTTTCACTGGAGCCCACAGGAACCCTCACAAACACCTGAGGACACACGAGCCACGTGCTTTCAGTCACTACGGAGAATCCCAGCACCAGCAGCATGCTCAGCACGGTTCACGCAGAAAATCCTGAGCTGGAGGGACCCCCAGGATCAGCCAGTGCAGCACAGCCCCAAAATCCCACCAGCATCACCCAGTGCAGCTCCTGACCCTGCACAGCCCCAAAATCCCAGCCTGGGCATCCCTGGAGCAGTGTCCAAACTCTCCCCATTCCCTGGGGAGCCTGGGCAGTGCCCAGGGGGAAGAACCTTTCCCAAAATCCATCCCAGCACAGCCCCAGCCCTTCCCTGGGTGCTGTCCCTGTCCCTGTCCCTGTCCCTGTCCCAGACATTGGAGCTGCAGCCCCGGTGAGCTCTGCCCTGAGGCTCCAGCTGAACAAACCAAATTATCCACACCATTTCTTCGAGTTTTCTTCTGAAAGTGCCCAGCCCAGCCCTCTAGAAACGTGGAGACACAAGGAGCTGGCCCAGGGGAAAGGACAGAGCAGCTCAGAGCAGGGGAGTGGCTGCACAGGTGGAACAACCTGGGCTCCACTCACTAAACTGAGTTCGTTCCCTGACCTCTCAGCCAGGCAGGAACCACGGACAAACCCAATCAGACCTGAAGGGAAGGCTACCAGGGGTGCAGGCCTTGTCCTCTCTCGTGATTCATTTTCAATTTTGGGAAAAGGAAGGCAAGGGCTGAACAGCATTTGCAGCAGTTTCATCTCTCTGATAACGTTATCAGCTGCTCTGCCATGCTCTTATTGAAATAGAATTCCCTTTTTCCTTTGTGGAGCCTGAGCTCTCACACCCAGAGTGGCTGCACAGGGGAATTAACAGCACCTGAGCCCAGAGGCTCCACTCACACACTCCCTTTCCTTACCAAGAAATTAATTTTTTCTGGAACTTTTCATTTTCAACTCAATCAGAGCTGAAAGGAAGGTACAGAATGTTTTAACTCTTCTTGGGTAGAGAGTAAGTAAAAATCCACGGAACTCACAGACAGATTAATGCAGAATTCAGGGATGTCCAGGGGAGCCATCCAGGAGTGTGGAGAGGCAGGAGATGTTCCTTACAGAGAGTCTGGGGCAAGGGTGACCCCAGCACGATCCCTGCTGCTCCACAAACAAGAAATGACACATTTGAATCTCAAGTCCTTCTTCCTCTTTTCTTTTCTATGTGTGTGTATCTAGACGAGACAGAATTTCCTTGGAAAAGATTGAGCTGGCTTAGTTTGAAGTGGAAATGCTCTGATGAACCCCGGACGGGGCTGGATTGATGCCTGGAAGCTTTGATGTGTGCTCGGATCAGGGCAGCCCTGAACCAGCCCTGTTCTCTCTTCTTTCACTTTCTTCCATCCCAGCGCTGGGGAAGGGTGGAAGGACTCGGCCATGGCACAGCCCAGCGAGAAAAACAAATATTTGGGTGTCTGTGCCCAGAACATGCAGAGCTGCAGGGGCTGGGAGAGCTCAGAGTGCCCAAGGGTGAGGCCAGGCTGGGAAAGTGTCCCTGTAGGGTGGGATGGGATCATGGGATAAAGGGATAATGGGATATTGGGATAATGGGATGGGATGATGGGATATTGAGATGTTGGGATAATGGGATGGGTGTTAAGGTCCCTCCAGCCCAGCCCTGTAAATGTTCCAGACGATTCACAGTTGAATTAGTTAGCAAATGATTGACACCTTCCCGCTGTGGTTTGCAATGAACACCCATAAAGTCTGTGCTAAACTCTCAGTTTACAGATAAAATACCAGCTTAAGCGCAAATGATTTAAAAGACAAAGGAGATCACACCACACAGAAAATAAATGAATAACCACAGAGCTCGATCAAAACTCTGCTCAAATTGCGTTTCCCAGCTCTCCGTGTCCTGCCGCACAAACCCAGGCTCACCGAGCCCAGCCCCGCACTGGCATTCTGGAGCTGAGCTTTCACTCCATTCCCACCGGGCTCCCCAGGCTGCCCGAGCTCGGCTCATTAAACAGGATTTATCTGTCCCAAAACACGGGATTAGGCAAGGCAGGAGAGCAGCTGGAACTCCTTGGCAGGTTTGGTTTAACACACAGGTACAAACGCGGGGTTTGTACGGAAAGAAATCATTCCTGAAACTTATCTGAAGGCAAGGGGGAGGAGATCAGCAGTCGGGATTTTCCTGCTCCCCCTCATGGTGCTGCTGCTCCGAGAGCCCCCAGCCTCCTCCGAGCCGGATTAATTCTCTCCCAGCCTGGGTTTATCCCAGATGTGGCTCAGGGGGAGCCCAGACCCCACCAGAGCCTGGGGGATAAAGACCCTGGGGATGCTGGAGTCTGTTTAATTGTCCTGGGATGCTGGAGTTTAATTGCCCTGAGGATGTTGGAATTTTGTTTAATTGCCCTGGGGATGTTGAACTTTAACTGCCCTGGGGATGCTGGAGTTTGTTTAATTGCCCTGAGGATGTTGGAATTTGTTTAATTGCCCTGGGGATGCTGGAGTTTGTTTAATTGCCCAAGGATGCTGGTGTTAAATTGCCCTGAGGATGCTGGAATTTGTTTAATTGCCCTGGGGATGCTGGAGTTTGTTTAATTGCCCAAGGATGCTGGTGTTTAATTGCCCTGGGGATGTTGAAGTTTAATTGCCCTGGGGATGTTGGAGTTTGTTTAATTGCCCAGGATCAAAGCCCAGGTCAGCAGGAGGGGTCACACCCCTGGGACCCCCAGGGCCAGGCACAGCTCCTGCTGGGGCAGCTGACGATCCAAACCCTGCCCTGTCCCCTCCAGGGACAGCCCGGGAGCTCTGGAATCACCCAGCGCTCCAAGGACACCCCCAGTGGTTCTCCAGCCCCAGGGCTCTCCCACCCTCTGCACAGAGTTTGTTTTGTTGAGATTCTCTTACCCCAGGGTGAGAAAACCCTGCTGCAAACATTTCCAAAACACAGCTTTTAATCCTGACCTTTTACTTTACTCCCCTTAATTTTGGCAAAGACTGCCGTGAGTCTTTTCTGTGAAAAGCCTCCTCAAAGCCCGTTCCCTGTGGCGCAGTTTCCCCTGCCAGGAATTGGTTGTTGGACGCGGATGCTGCTCTGGCTCCCCGGGAGAGCCCAGCATCCCTCACTCACCCCGTGTTTGTGGCTGCCCTGCCCTGGGGCAGCTCTGGGATAAATCAGGAACGTCCTGCAGGCTGCACACGCGCTCAGAATTCAATTCCTCCATCGTTTCCAGCCCATCAGCTGCTGGAACAGCCCCCGTGCCCCATCCACCTGCAGAGCCCGGGCACTGCCAGCCCCAGCAGAGCCTGGCACCAGCCCTGAGCCCAGCTCAGCTGCCCCGAGCCCAGCTCTGGTGCCCCGAGCCCAGCTCTGCTGCCCTGAGCCCAGCTCTGGTGCCCCGAGCCCAGCTCTGGTGCCCCGAGCCCAGCTCTGCTGCCCTGAGCCCAGCTCTGCTGCCCTGAGCCCAGCTCTGGTGCCCCGAGCCCAGCGCTGCTGCTCTAAGCCCAGCTCAGCTGCCCCAAGCCCAGCTCAGGAATCGTGGCAAGAGAACAGGTTAGCACTGACCTGAGAGCAGCTGCTTTCCAGAATGTGTCTTCCTGACACCAGAATTATCTCACAAACTCGTCTGTGGGAGGAAAGCCCAATATTTCCTCTCCATGTAGATGCAAGGACTGCCTGAGGCCCCTTCCAACCCAGAGCACCCTGATATTCTGTGAATTCGCACAGGATTTGGGATCCTCAGCTCTCCCAGCCCCTGTGCTCCCCATCCCACAAACTCTCCCGGGTACTTCAGAGGCTGCTGAAGAGATTTTACAGCAAGAAGTTGATTTCTGTTTGGTCTTTCTATTTTTTGCTGCCGAGATGGAAATGTTGTGACTGCAGAAGGTGAGGGGAAGGTGGAAGGAGCAGGAGCAGTTCCCAGGGAGTGCTGATCACAGCAGGAGCAACGGGAACACGAGGAGAGAGCAGGGGNCTGCCCTGCCCTGGGGCAGCTCTGGGATAAATCAGGAACGTCCTGCAGGCTGCACACGCGCTCAGAATTCAATTCCTCCATCGTTTCCAGCCCATCAGCTGCTGGAACAGCCCCCGTGCCCCATCCACCTGCAGAGCCCGGGCACTGCCAGCCCCAGCAGAGCCTGGCACCAGCCCTGAGCCCAGCTCAGCTGCCCCGAGTCCAGCTCTGCTGCCCTGAGCCCAGCTCTGCTGCTCTAAGCCCAGCTCAGCTGCCCCAAGCCCAGCTCAGGAATCGTGGCAAGAGAACAGGTTAGCACTGACCTGAGAGCAGCTGCTTTCCAGAATGTGTCTTCCTGACACCAGAATTATCTCACAAACTCGTCTGTGGGAGGAAAGCCCAATATTTCCTCTCCATGTAGATGCAAGGACTGCCTGAGGCCCCTTCCAACCCAGAGCACCCTGATATTCTGTGAATTCGCACAGGATTTGGGATCCTCAGCTCTCCCAGCCCCTGTGCTCCCCATCCCACAAACTCTCCCGGGTACTTCAGAGGCTGCTGAAGAGATTTTACAGCAAGAAGTTGATTTCTGTTTGGTCTTTCTATTTTTTGCTGCCGAGATGGAAATGTTGTGACTGCAGAAGGTGAGGGGAAGGTGGAAGGAGCAGGAGCAGTTCCCAGGGAGTGCTGATCACAGCAGGAGCAACGGGAACACGAGGAGAGAGCAGGGGATGGAGCAGGTGGAGGGGACAGGATGGGGACAGGGGCAGGGACAGGACAAGAGNTTATGGGGAAATGTGTGTGGGGTGTGGGATATGGGGGGAGAAAATTGGGGGAATGGGTGAGGGCAAAGTGAATGAAGAGGGGATGGGATGGGATGGGATGGGGACAGGATGGGGACAGGGACAAGACGGGGACAGGATGGGGACGGGGACAGGGACAAGATGGGGACAGGACGAGGACAGGACAGAGACAGGAGAGGGACAGGATGGGGACAGGGTGTGACCCTCAGGTGTGACCCCAGGTGTCCCCTGGGTGTGACCCCAGGTGTCCCCTCCCACAGCCACAGCACAGGGACACATCTCCAGGTGAGTGTCACCTGCCCCTCCCGAGGGGCTCAGGGCACTTTGGGGATCTGATTTTGGGTCAGAAAGCCCCAAATTCTGTAAATAATGGAACAGAGCAAAGGGGCCGGGTGCAGCTCCGGGTGCAGCTCCAGTGCAGCTCCGGTGCAGCTCCGGTGCAGCTCGGATCTCAGGAGCTGCACAGGCACGGTTGGCACCAGGACATTTTCAGTGCTGTGCTGGCATTTCTCAGCTCCTGGTAAAAATAGCAGCACTGGGGTGGTACCGGGGATCACAGAGCTGCAGAAAGTTCCAGCCTTGCACAGGCATTAAAAATAAACCAACCCACTGGGAGTGGGGACTGAAAACCACAGGGGAGGAGTGAGGAGTGTGTGTGTGACAACAGCGAGCAAATGCTGGGAAAAGCTCTGGGGGAGCAGGACTGGAGCTGCTCGTGGTGGCACAGCCAGGGCCAGGCCCTGTGGGGTCTGTGAGGGGACAGGTCCCTGTGGGGTCTGTGGGGTCTATGGGGGACAGGTCTCTGTGGGGTCTGTGGGGTCTGTGGGGGACAGGTCTCTGTGGGGTCTGTGGGGGCACAGTCCCAGCTCCCAGCACACCCAGGGGCTGCAGCACATTACCCAACACCAGCTCCTGGCCCTGGGTTAAAAACCAGAGCTCCAACACCCGCTCCTGGCAGAGCCCCTGCCAGGGGAGCACAAATACCCTGAACCAAAACCTTCCCCAGAGGAGCTGAGGGACCTTGTGAAATTGTGACTTCACATTTTTGGAAGCTTGTGAAGCTGCTGGCAGCCCCCTGAGCCTCCCCCAGGAGCTGTGTACATCTGTCATTGCCAGTGTAAGGCACAGAAAAACCCCAGGAAAATCAGCGAGGAGCAGAACCCGCTCCTGCTCCAGCAGCCACTTGTGGCTGGTGCTCCAGAGGCAGCCGGGGCTGCGGCCACGGGTGGGACTGGGTTTGTGTCCTGAGTCCCACGAGCCTGCCCTGCCCCCAGTTCAGGTCTGCAAGTCCCGGTGTCCAGGTGTCCAGCCCCGTGTCCAGGTGTCCAGCCCTCTGTCCAGCCCCGTGTCCAGGTGTCCATCACCATGTCCGGCCCTGTGTCCAGCCCCGTGTCCAGCCCCGTGTCCAGCCCTGTGTCCAGGTGTCCA
>VXBI01007178.1:23165-42823 GCA_013397375.1 Toxostoma redivivum
CCAGCCCTGCCCTGGGCAGTGGGAGCCATTCCCTGGGTGCTGTCCCTCTGTCCTTTGTCCCCAGTCCCTCTCCAGCTCTCCTGGAGCCTCCCCAGGCCCTGCCAGGGGCTCTGGGTTCTCCCAGCTCCTCCTCCTGCCCAGGTGAGCACCCCCAGCTCTCTCAGATCCTCCTCCTGCCCAGGTGAGCACCCCCAGCTCCTCTTCCTGCCCAGGTGAGCACCCCCAGCTCCCCCAGCCCCGCTCCAGAGGGGCTCCAGCCCCCCAAGTGCTGTTCCATCCCCCAGAGGTTTCTGGAGCTCTGCACCCCTCACTCCATCCCTGCCACCCCACGAGATGATTCTCATCTGTTCCGGGCTGAATTACAAATTTTAATTTGCTCTGTTTATTTTAATGAAACTCATTGAGACTTATCCTCATGTTCTAGCGAGTGTAAAAAAGTTCCATTGAATTAAAATTAATGACCTTCACACCTACAGAAGATTTTCAGGCTCAGAGGATGGGATTTAACATTGTGCAAGATACAAGTACAAAAGCAACACTCAATTAGATGAGGAAAAAAGTCTGAAAAAGACCATCATTTCTATAGATAGATTCAACTTCTGCTTGAAGGGGAAAATATAGTCAGTAGAGGGAAAAAATTATGTTTCCTAATACTGGCTACACTCTGCAGTCATAAAAAACGTGTTTGTAGTTTAATTGCTTCCAGTAAATTTACTGAAATAACATTCATTGCTTCTTTTTAATTTTCATTCTCAAGAATTAATACCACAACGGGAGAAAAGATTGGATATATCATCATTAAACAGCCCTTCTTAATATGTGGGATTTCAGACACGACAGGTTTTAGAAACGAATGGCAAAATTAAATTATACTAAAAGTCTGGCACAGGAGATGAAGACTGAGCAAACGCTGTGGCACTTCTCTGTGCCCTCCCTCCCTCCGAGCCTGGTGGCATTTCACAGGGAAGGGGCTGGAATTCCTTCCCAAGTGAGCGGATACAGGTGTGGAAAGCACAAAGCTCCGGCACCGAGGCAGCACAGCCCACCCACACACCCTGCCAGCTCCAGAATTAACCCTTCCCGAGAAAACTCCACCGCAGCCCCGGGAAGGTGTTTCCAGTTGTAAACAAGCTCTTGTGCACGACCGTGTTGTGTTTGCACATTTGAGTTGTGTCTTTGTAAGGAAATAACACGTTTCTGCTCTAGGTATGTCTGTGTTAACCTGATTCTGCAGCGCTGGGAGATTACAAAATCCTTTATTGGAATTACTGTGGCAAAGCAGAACATGACAAATTGATGTGTGGGAGGTGAGTGCTCCTAATTCTCTAATTAGCACTTTAAAAAATTACTGAAAAGCCAAAGGGAAAAAAAAAAACAACAAAAGAAGCTTGCAACAAAAAGCTCAGCAAATGCAGGAGCCAGCTGAATGTCACCCTGGAACCAAGCAGGAGCTGGACTCGCTCCTGGCACCTCCTGTGCCCCCTCCTCACTGTGGGGAGCCCCTGCCAACCCCAGTGCCAGCACCCAGCACCCAGCACAGCCCCACAGCTCTGCGTGCTGATGCTCAGGCAGGAAAAGGCAAAAACACGGCCCAGAGCCAAGGCAGGAGGGTTGGAATTCCCTGCGAGGGGTTAGGGTCACACCCAGGTTAGGGTCACACCCAGGTTAGGGTCACACCCGGGTTAGGTAGGGATCAGAAAATCACAACCCACAGAGATCCAACGACTCTACAGCCAAAAAAGGAACCCCAAGGGGAGCACAGGAGTCCCACATCATGGCTCACTCCACAGCTTTGGCACCATGTGGCTTTAATATCTCTGTTGGGGTTAGGGTCACACCCAGGTTAGGGTCACACCCGGGGTTATGTAGGGCTCAGAAAAGCACAAAGCCCAAAGACCCAATGAGTCTACAGCAAAATAAAGATTGCCAAGAGGAGCACAGGCCTGTGACAACGTGACTTCTTAAACAACAATCTGCTTGGAACCACCACTACCCCATTCAAGTTTTCAGGCTCTGTCTCGGGTTAGGGTCACACCGAGGGTTAGGTTGGGTTGAGAAAAGCACAAAACCCAGAGATCCAATGACTCTGCAGCCAGAAAAGGAACACCAAGGGGAGCACAACAACATGACTTCCTCTGCAACATTTTGCCCATCACCACAGCTGCCCCCTTGGGATTTTAATGCTGTGCCTCGGGTTGGGGTCACGCCTAGGGTTGGGGTTGAGAAAAGCACAAAGCCCAGAGCTCCAGAACGATGCCAAGGGGGGCCCAGCAGTGACAGCACCTGGCTCCTCCACACCTTCCTTCCTTCCTGGCACCTGCTGCAACCCCACGGGGCAACTGGGATTACTGGGGTTACCCCAAAGGGTTACTCGGATTATCCAGGCAGTTATACTGGGGTTACTGGGATTACCCCAGGGGGTCACTGGGATTACCCAGAGAGTTACTGGGGTTACCCCAGGTGGTTACTGGGGTTACCCCAAAGGGTTTCTGGGGTTACCTCATCACCCCCAGCCCGCCCCCGAGCGCGCTCTGCCCAGGCTCGCCCCTCGCCCCTCCCCGGCTCTCAGAGCATCCTCCGGGAGCGCCGGCACTCAGCGGCTGCCCCGGAGAGCTCCTTAATGGACCAGGGAAACAGGAGCCGCACAAAAACACCTCTAAATGGCTCTAAAAATAACCTGGTCTTCTGGTGTCCAAACAATTCTCGAAAATAGAAATGCTGGAAGGAAAGAAACAAAGCTCGGAGCAGCGAGCTTTCCTGGGGCCCAGGCTCTGGAGCTCTCAGCCCTCCCATCCCTCCCAGCCCCTTCCCGGCAGGGCTCGGCTCTCCCGGCTCACTCCCGGTGCAGGTGCCTTCAATGGACTGACTCATTCGGCAATTAAGATAATTAGGGGCCTCTTTACACTGAATAATTCAGAGGCACTTACAAAGTTATGCCATGGCTGTGGCCAAGCCCTGTTAGAGCTGCACAAATCTCTGATTCCGTGGTTGAGAAGATTATTTAAGATCACCATTCCAACCCCCAGCTGCCTCTGGAACAGGAACTGAGCCCGGGTTCCCTCTCAAAAAGGCACAAAGGGGGGTCCACAGCAGGGGTTCAGGTGCAATTCCCAGCCCAGGGGGCTCCAGCATCCTGGAATGAGCCCAGCAGTGCCCAGTGCTCCAGATGTGCAAGGACAGCAGAGAACAGCTGGGCATTTTCCACACTGGGAAACGTGCTTGGATCCCAGAGCCCAACAGCACAGCCAAGCACTGCTGGAAATTACTGCAAAAGGACTTGGGTCCAAAGCAGGGAGCATTGCAGCCAGACACTTCTTTATTCCAGTTGTTCCAGCTGTGGCTGGGATCACTGCTGGCACACTAAGCCAAGGAGAAACGCTTTGACTTTATTTTGGTTAAGACATTTACAATATTGTACTAATAGAACAAGTACAGAAAAAGAGAGACAAAAACAAACAGAAATCAAAGTTCTCTTTTTTCTCTCCAAAGAGGAAAAGTAACAGCAGCACCCCTGGGTGCCCCCTGTCCCACAGGGTCACAGCAGGGGCTGTGGGTCAGCTCCCACCCCAGGGCTGCCCGTGGAGGGACCCTGGCAGTGCAGCCCCTGGGTGCAGCTTGGATTCTGTTCCTAAGCACGTGCTCAGTGAGGAGCAGCCCAAGTCCAGCACATCACCTGAACAACAGGCAAGGAACTCCAATCCAAATCTCAACAGAGGAAAAATCTACTGATGAAGATAAAAATGGCCCAAAGGCCCAGGGTACTGACCCTCTGGAAAAAGTGTTCCCAAATTTGATGCTTCCTTTGCTCTCCTCTAGTTCTTTTCCAAACTCAGTGTTTCCTTCCTTGAGCATCCTACTTGAAATGAGCAACATTTGGATTTGCCTGGATTTCAAATCCAAGTGCCCACAGTGAAGCTGGGAGAGCTGGCACCAGCATCCAGTTCTCTCTGTGCACAACGTCTGAAAGAAAAACCTTTATGAATGGGTTCCTTAAAGGCAGAAGGGGAAAATTCACATAAAATTCAATTAAAATAATTTAGCCTAATCTGCTGTTAAACTATTAAGACTTTGCAAAATCAGGGATAAAATTTACATAAAAATTAAATGAACCCATGTGCAATATTGAGCTTTTTCAGAATTACCAGTAATTTAATAGAGTATGTTTAATGGTTTGTTATCAGTGTGATTGTTGTGGATCCCTTCAGCATCAGGAAGGTAATCAGAGCCTTGCACCCCCCAAATCAATTATGCCATAAACCCCAACCTAATGAAGAGACATTTTCATATTTTGGTTTCTTTGAAGCTGCTTTATTTGCATGTTAATATAAACATGTGCAGCTAATTCCAGAAGCACTCCATGCAGGATTGTGCAGGGTTCAGGGGATGCTCTGGGGCTGCAGCCACAGGGATTGACTCTCCCAGGGAGGGCACAGCATCCCCAGGGTGCCAAGGCCACCAGGGCTCCCCAGCAGCCACAAGGGCACCCCTGAGAAAGCCTTGAGTGCCTGAGGGGAGCCAGGAGAGCACTTCACCCCAGAGAGACCTGGGAAAAGGATTCCATGCAAGGAGAGAAAAGGATTCCATGCAGGGATGAGAAAAGGATTCCATGCAGGGATAGAAAAGGATTCCATGCAAAGATGAGAAAAGGATTCCATGCAGGGATAGAAAAGGATTCCATGCAAAGATGAGAAAAGGATTCCATGCAGGGATAGAAAAGGATTCCATGCAGGGACGAGAAAAGGATTCCATGCAGGGACGAGAAAAGGATTCCATGCAGGGATAGAAAAGGATTCCATGCAAAGATGAGGAAAGGATTCCATCCAAGCCAGCCTTTTGTTCCCAGTGGTGCAGCCAACTGAAGGAAGAGTCTGCATGGTCATAACAACCCCGGCCTGTCACCTCCTTGGTCTGGCTGGGGACAATCCACATTTCCAGCACAGGATTCAGCCCCATGGAGTCACTGCTAAACACCAAACCCTCGTCCCATGGAGCCAGGCTGGAGAGCTGGGGGTGCTCCCAGAGAAGGCTCCAGAGAGACCTCAGAGCCCCTGCCAGCGTGCAAAGGGTCTCCAGGAGAGCTGGAGAGGGACTTTGGACAAGGGATGGAGGGACAGGACACGGGAATGGCTCCCAGTGCCAGAGGGCAGGGCTGGCTGGGACAGCGGGAAGGAATTCTCCTGCACGAGCTCTGCTTGAGCAAGAGGAGACAACAGCTCCGCCAGCAAGAGAACAAAACCTGCAAACAGATGGCTCCGGCTCCGGCTCCAGCCCCAGGAGGCCCCGGAGTGGTGAGGAGCTGCTGACGCGATATGGAGAGGGTTGTTAGTGCCGCTAATTGCTACCAATTAACAATCCGGGCGCCAGGACGGATCAGACGGCAGCAGCACCTGCACAGGGACGTTCCTCACTGCCAGGGCAGCGGGCCGGGGCAGAGCTGCTCACTGAGGGCAGCAATCACCGACAGGACGTGTGGCAGGGGAGTTAATGATGGCAGAGACCATTCTGGGCTGGATGTGGCTCAAAGCTGAGCGCTGGGCTCGGTCCCTACCCCAGGTACTGCTGCTGCTGTCTCCCCCTGACAACTCCAGTACTTGTTATTTACCTCTCGTGTTAAATAACTGTGTTGACAGCTCCTAGGCTGACTACTCAGTATTTTGTTTCAATACAAAAAATACCAAATTACTCATGGAGGGTGTCTTCTTCCCATCTCGAATTCAGCCACACAAGCTGGGATCTTGTTCCCTCTCTGATTTCAAGTACCTTTTGTCTCTCACTCTCCATCTGGTGACAAGAGTCACCTCATTCCCCTTTTGCTTTGCTACGGGTGCTGTTAATAAAAGCTGGAGAAGAAGGAGAGATTGTGTTCTAAGCGAATTGTAGCCCAGGATTTCCTGGGAGCGCTGGGAGCTGGGGCAGTGCCCTGTCCGTGACTGCTCACCCTGCAGTGTCTGCTCGGGGTCGCACCAGGAGCGGCTGCGCTGCCCGCGGAGCTCGGAGCCCTTCAGGCACCCAGAGGCACACGGGAGCTGCTCGCCAGCAAAGCCTCCGGCCCTGGCTGCAGAGGTTCCAGCAGTTAACCCTTGAATGCCCTTTGCCTGTGTTTCCCCATGGAGGGTTTGTGTCTGAGCCCAGGCTGGGGGTGCTGGATGCTCAGGACAGGGAGCGGGGCGGTGAGGCAGCGGCAGCAGCGGCAGCAGCAGGAGCAGCAGGTCCTGTTCGACCCAGCCCTGAGCCGGGCTGGGAGCAGCACCCTGCAGCCCGACGGTCAGGGCTGCCAGTTCTGTGCCCAACCCTGTGCCAGTCCTGTGCCCAACCCTGTGCCCAATCCTGAGCCATCCCTGCACCATTCCTGTGCCCAGTCCTGATCCCAGCTCTGTGCCCACCCCTGTGCTCATCCCTGTGCCATTCCTGTGCCCCACCCTAAGCCCATCCCTGTGCCCATCCCTGTGCCCATCCCTGTGCCCATTCCTGTGCCCATTCCTGTGCCATTCCTGTGGCCACCCCTGAGCCATCCCTGTGCCATTCCTGTGCCATCCCAGAGCCCAGCCTAGTGCCCAGCTCTGTGCCATCCCTGTGCCCAGCCCTGTGCCCATTCCTGTGCCCACCCCTGGTCCCAGCTCCCAGCTGCTCACACCACATGGGCACCACCAGGAGCAGCACCTTCTGTGCTCCAGGCTCCTGGGGACCTTGGCTGTCCTGGAGCTGGAATAAAAAGCCCTGGGCAGGGAGGGGGCCCAGGAGGGCAGGACACCATGCCCACAGGGAGGGTGTGACTGCGGTGTCAGGGTGTTAACCCTTTAGTTGCGGCAGAGTAAAGAGACACAGTCACACGGTCATCTCGGCATGAAGGAGAAGAAAACGTTGATTCAAAAACTCACAGCTTAAGTAGCACGACTCACAACAACGAGAACAGAGCAAAGATGATTGGTGCAGAGAGAAGACACCCCATTCCCAGGGGCTGTGAACAGCAAACAGGTGTCTTTATCTTTATTATTAATTCCTCTCTGTTTTTGACCAATTTATCTTTCCTGGGAAAGGCTTCTTGGCCTTCAGCTGAAAAACAGCTTATCACCCCGAGAAATGGTTCAGAGAGCAGAGCTGAAAGGCTCGGGCCTGGAATCATTTTCCAGGCAGTTCTGTGAAAGGATACTACAGGAGGATGCCCACGTCAGGAAAATGAACCCACAAACACCAGAGGTTCATGTCCAAAAAGGAGACAGAGGAGTCCTTTTGGCTTTATTCCAATAAAGGCACAGCCCATGGGACATTCCCCTGGGGTCTCTCCGATTTTTGGAGGGCACAGCCTCCTTTTTATCCCAATTTCCCTCTCCCTTTCCCCATTGCTGAGGTACCTGAGAGGCTCAGACTGCCCAAACCCTGATACCTGAAATCCCCCTCTAATGTACAACCCTCCCTTTTCATTTTTAATTCTTATTGAATTCACAGTTTTCCCCCGTTGCTTCTTTCATCTTTCGACATCCAAATTCATTTACCAGCAGCCCTACAGTTTGTTATAAAGGTAAATAACTTTTCCATCCATCAATCAGTGGAATCCATCCCATTGTTTCTTTTCTCTCTCAGTGCTGGTTTTATCCACCAGCAGATCCACAGCTCGTTTGTAAAGACAAATCTGACATTGCTCTCCCCAGGATGGCAGGACAGGATCACCCACAGCGAGGATTCTCCATCCCCAGCCCTGCCCAGGCCCCTGCACACACAGGAACAAACACCGAGCACTGAGAGCAGAAATACAAGGGATAGACAATGCACTGGGTATTATTCAATAGACCATTAATGCTACAAAGACATAAAACAGGCACATGGGAGCTGCACCTATAATCATATTTTTTTAAAAGGGTAGGGTCAGAATAAAATGCAAGGCCAGGAATATCCTGCTAGTTTAGAGAATTACACGTTACACAATGGAAGAACTCAATAATAAAAAAGAAAAAGGGAATAATTACAGTTATTTTGGAACAATGAGAATTCTGGGAAGAGAAATCTAATCTATTTTATTTTCATTTTAAGCACAAAGTCCAGTTGTTTTCAGACTAGACTAACTTCACACATTTATTTCCCGTGTCTAAGAAGTTTTCTGACTGGGAAAAAAAGTGAAAAAAAAACGACCTCACAACCAATTGATATTTGTGACCATTTCTGTTTGAGAATTAACTAGGAGGGGACAGGGCCGGAGCTGCTGTGGTTTCAGCACAGATAAACACAGATAAACTCCAGGGCAGCCTCCCCCATCCCATCTCCTCTTGCCGTTTGTTGTTTGCTCCACACTCAGGGAACCAGAGCTCAGGTTTCATGATCAAATCCAATAACAGTGTTCTCTCACAGAGCAGAGTGTGCTGCTCTCTGCCTGCAAAAATCCTGGCATTGTATTTCTCATAATAACTTTTAATTGGATTTTAGCTCTCTGCCTTTTATACTCCATCTTAGGCTTTATTGGGCTTAATTACAAATCCATAGTTATTTGTTATGTGGCTCTGGTTTGATATTTTGCACTGACAATTACATTTTTATTCAAAG
The DNA here is from genome assembly GCA_013397375.1 of Toxostoma redivivum. NCBI lineage: Eukaryota > Metazoa > Chordata > Aves > Passeriformes > Mimidae > Toxostoma > Toxostoma redivivum. The sequence continues at coordinate 31,701 of VXBI01007178.1, forward strand.
AAAAAAAATGTATTAGGAAAAAATAGCAAGAGACAGGCTCTTTGTATGAGCTGATTAATTGAATTCTAGTTTTATGTGCATTTATGATGAATGATTGTGTGCCAAAAAGTGACTTGGATATTAGATCAGAGTACACTTATTCATTTTAATTGGTTTGCACAAAGTGCAAGAGGCTGTAATAATAGATCAGCCCTGAGCACACAGCAGTCCTGGAGGCTCCAGTGGTGCTGGGAATGCTCAGGAGCCTCTAAACCTTCCCTTAAGGGGCAGTGAATGAACAGCACAGCTCTGGCACTGCCAGGGAGGCGAGGGCAGGGCTCAGTCCCTCTGCTCTGCTCACCCCTTTGGAGAGCTGCAACTTAGTTTTAATTATTCATGACACTCATTAGCAAAAAAGGTGCTGCGTGGTTTTGCAGCAAAATAGAAAAGTCATAGGGATTCAAGATGGGATCTCAGTGCCAAAACAACGCTTTGGAAACATTGCTCAAATAGACAGAAAAGTGAATAATAATTATGATAATAATAAATTATAATCATTATAATAATAATAAATTATAATGATAATAATCCCCAGGATGACACAGCACAAAGGGACAGCCTGGCACACCAGGGCCACACCAAGTCCTGCTGAAGGAAGGAAATTTCACTGCTCCCTTTCCTCACTACTCCATTAAACCCATGTTGCCACGAACTGAAGCTGTTCAGTCACCCTTTTTTTATGGTGACACATCAAATTAGGATGGAAGTATGCGAGGACAAACGGCAGCACATGAGCACACCAGGCTGGTGCCCTGAACCAAGCCTGAGGGAGGAAAAAAATGCCAAGTCCTACTTTGGAGGGTGAGCATTGCAATGACAGAAAATTTGGTGATTTATTACCACAAAGTGATTCTATTAAAAAAAAAATAAATTATTTCTCACTCCATTCTGAAAGCCTGTGGGAAGAGCAAGGCATTGAGCTTTCCTTCCAGCCAGCAGTTTATTACAGCAGGCCTTCATGCCCAATCAATATTCCCAGTTACTCCTTTGGCCTGTGCTTATTGACCACAGCTCTCCTCACATCTCTCTTATTGGAAACAAAAGCTAGTTCATGATTGATGAAATTGGGGAGGGAAAAGCAAATTTGGTGCTCTGAGCTTGGCAAAGCAAAGGATAGTCAGTGTAAGGCAGGAAAAGAAATCCAAATTTTTCCCCAGTGCCAAAACCCAGCAAGGGCCACTCCACAACCTGGAAATTGGAAATCCTCTGTAAATTGGGATTTTGTGGGGGTTTTAAAGCTTAACAAACAGCTCTGGGAGGGGAATTTGGTGTCACAAGCACTGACCTAGATCACAGCAAATTTACTATGTAGAAAAATAAACTGTACAGTCTGATTAAGCAGGGCCCTGGTGATGCTGGATTGCACTGACACTGCTGGTGCCACAGCAGCACAGAACCCTGCTGATGGAATGCCAGTGACAGCGGGGGGGAGCCGGGCTGGGCACCACAGCTGGGACACGAGGGGTGGCACGAGGGGTGGCACTGCCAGCCCAGAGCTGTGACACGAGGGGTGGCACTGCCAGCCCTGACCTTCTGTGACACGAGGGGTGGCAGTGCCAGCCCTGACCTTCTGTGACACGAGGGGTGGCAGTGCCAGCCTAGAGCTGTGACACGAGGGGTGGCACTGCCAACCTAGAGCTGTGACATGAGGGGTGGCACAGCCAGCCCTGACCTTCTGTGACATCCATGGCACAAGGGATGGCACAGCCAGCCCTGACCTGTGACACAAGGGGTGGCACGAGGGGTGGCAGTGCCAGCCCAGAGCTTCCACACACACCCCACACCGTGGCACAGGGATTGACCTTCCCCAGCCCCTCCATGGCACGGGGAAGAGCAGAGCCAGCCCCACAGATTGAGCAGGGGATTTTCCTGTCACCATAAGGGAGTGCCAGCCCCACAGATTGAGCAGGGGATTTTCCTGTCACCATAAGGAAGTGCCAGCCCCACAGGGTGGACAGGATTTTCCTGTCACCACAGAGCAGGATGGAGAGCTCCCATTTCCAGACAGGCTGCATTGTCCTGCCCGTGTCAGCACAGGACAAACGAGGGGGCTCCAGCGTGGAAGTGACAGAGGGACAAAGGCAAGACAAAGGCTGGGCTCGGGCAAGGAGAGATGCTGCCAGGCAGACAGGAACCAGGACAGTTTGAGGTCACATTCTAATTTATATTCAGAAACAGCTTCCAGTTTCAGCCTCAGGATCAACTGTTATTTTCCCCACCTATTATCTCCCTCAGTGTCCTTGTGCCAGGGGAGCGGCCGTGGCTCGTGCCTGTCCTTGGGGAAATGCTCAGGGCTGAGGGTGCAGGCTGTGCCAGGCAGATTCCTCACATCCCATCCCAAACACTCCCAGAGATGTCCCCCAGTGTTCCCAGCAGCATCCCAACAGTGACCCAGACACAAAACTGTGGAATCGAGGATTTTTTCCCTAAAAATCCAACCCTCGATGCAACATCATAACAAAACAAATGCACCAAGTGGGGCTTCCAGGAGCTTCAAGCAGGCAAGGCATGCAGGAGCTCCATGCAGTTAGACCAGGGGATTTCTGCCTCATTAGTATGCCTGGTGCTTACAGACAATGGAATTGTTGTGACTGTTTGCAAAATCTCTGTTTAAACTCCCCAGAGTGTTTGGTTTCAAGAAAATTGTACTTGGGTAATTCTGTGCATCTTGACCCTTCCAAAACTACAATAAAATTAATTTCAAACTGAAACTATTTCAAATTACTTGAATGCTTCTTCTGAAGTCCAAATTACTCCTTTGTCAGGGAGTTTTTGGGGCTGTTCACTAATGAAGCAACTTCTGAAGTTTTACAGCTCCTGGCTAAGCTGCTGCTGTCTGTCATGGGAACAGAAGCATCTCCTGTAATTGTTTATTTCTAAGAACACGACTGTTCTGCCTGCTCTCTGCTCACAGCTGGGATGTTCCTGCTGCAGAAACACCAACCCCAGTGCTGGCCCTGCTGCTGCCAGGGGATCTGGAAGGAGGCCCAGGAGCCACGGGAGCTCTGCAATGCTGTTCCCACCTTGTTCTCAGCTCTCACACAGCAGCTGCTCCCTCTGCCCACCAGGACAGCTCAGACATTTGCCTTCCTGGCAGAGCTGCTCAGGTACCAGGGTGGTGCCAGCAATGCCCCCAGCACACACAGATGGATGAACCCACCCCAGCACCAGCAGGATTCCTCCAGGGAGAGGCTGCCCTGGCACCAGGGATGGGTCCCCATCCCCGCAGGGCTTTAACAGACACGGAGATGTGGCACTGGGGACATGGGGACAGCTGGGCTCGGCGCTGTTAGAGGGATTTCCCAATCAACAACTGAACAATTCCTGATTCTGCAACACCTCTATCACAGATAATCCACAGCACTCAGGAGCTTGGAGGGCAGGTGACAGGGATCAGGCTCCCAGGGAAGGGAGGTGATGGTCACTCCAGGGACAGGGAAGGTGATGGTCACTCCAGGGGAGGTGATGGACACTCCAGGGACAGGGATGGCTCCAGGGAAGGCGAGGGACACTCCAGGTCACAGTGTCAGGGATGAGGCTGCTGGCTCCCAGGGAAGGGCTGGAGGGAAAGTGCTGGACACTCCAGGGGCAGGGAAGGTGAGGGACACTCCAGGGCAGGGTGACAGGGATCAGGCTCCCAGGGAAGGGAGGTGATGGACATTCCAGGGACAGGGGTGGCTCCAGGAAAGGTGATGGTCACTCCAGGGCAGGGATGGTGATGGTCACTCCAGGTCACGGTGTCAGGGATGGCTCCAGGGAAGGGCTGCGGCAGCTTTACCTTGGATCGCTCCTACAAGCACAGCCCCGGTAATGAGCAGCGGCAGGAGGCAAATTGGAGCGAGAGGCACGGATTACAAATGTAAAACTGCAGCCCTGGCTCCGGGAGTGTCTCTGTAAGAGATAAACGATCCTGATGGGGAGAAGCTGAGCAGAATGAGCGAGGGAGGGAAATGTCTGGGCTTTGATAATTAGCAAAGGGCTGAGCAGCCACAAGAGCAGCAGCAGCCGTGCAGCCCATGGAGATTAACACCGACCCCTTCTCCGTGGATCTGCCAGAATCCAGGGGATGTTTCTTCCTTTTTGGTTTGACAGAGTAGCTGTGAGAAGCCTCTGCCCCGTGCTGTTGGTGCCAGCCCAGCCCTGATTTATGTGTGAGCTGCAGAGGGATCATTAACCCTCCACGGGGAGCGCCAGGCTCACAGAGGGTTAATGATCGCTGTGCAACCTTCCCCTGGAGCAGCAATTCATCTTCATTTGCTGCTGGGGGCTGATCCTTGAGCAATGTTCCACTGCCCAGCAGTGCCCACTGCTTCCTGGGCAGCCAGGAGGGGATGGCCAGAGCAGGATTCTTTTGCACTGTTTAAAGCCATGATAAATTCTCCTCAGGGCTCCAGATCCCCCTCCAAGGATTCCTTGCACTGTTTAAAGCCATGATAAATTCTCCTCAGGGCTCCAGATCCCCCTCCAAGGATTCCTTGCACTGTTTATGGCCATGATAAATTCTCCGGGCTCCAGATCCCCCTCCAAGGACTCCTCTCATGTGTTTATAGCCACGATAAACTCTCCTCAGGGCTCCAGGAGAAATGTGCCCCAGTCTGTGGGCCAGGAGCTGTCCTGTCCTGTCCTGGCACTGACCACAGGGACTGTCCTGGGCCAGGAGCTGTCCTGTCCTGTCCTGGCCAGGCACTGACCACAGGGACTGTCCCTGCAGCAGCTGCTCCCTTTAACGCAAAGCTGATCACAATGTTTACTTACATCTCATTTCCAGCCGGTGCTGGCAGGCAGGAGGTCCAGACAAACATCCCCAAATCCACACAGCACTGCCCAGAGGACAGAGCCCTGAAACCTCAGAAGGACCTGGACCAACCCAGCCAGGAAGGTTTTCTGAAAATCAATCTTTTCTTACTAAGGCATTCCTCAGATGTGGTGGGTTTTTCCTGCATGGCTGAATAACGTGTGTTCTCTGAAATTTGCACTGTTATTTGTTTGACTGGAAAACAAGAATTGCCACTTCTAAAAGGAAAAGGCCCAGGTCTGATCCAGGAGTAGCTCTTGCTAAGTTCCTGTGAAAGGAAATAGGGCCCTTCATCTTCAGGTGCATTTGAAAACCCCAATGCAATTCCTTTGCATCTCTGATAAGAGACACTTTGAAAGCAACATGGAGTGTTTGTTTTTCAAATAAACCAATGCAGATTTAATGATAGCCTCTATCTGCCTTCCCTTACATTCCTGATCTCAATTTAAAAATACTCGCAGGTATTGCAACTGTCAGCCTGGCTCCCAAAAATACATCCTTATCTTCTTCTCTACACAGGAAAGCATTTATCACTTCTCCCCTTTTGTAGGAGTGTCAGCAGTTGTGTGCTAACGCCTTTCTGGTACTTTGTCATGTTCTGAGCCAGGAGATGATCCGGGAGGGTTTTGCAGGCAGCAAACACACACAGAAGGAAGCATATGGTGCTCTGTTTGGAGAGGCAATGCCAGTCCCAGCACTGCCGAGGTCCCAGAAAACGCATCTCAGATGCAAATTGGTTTCATGAAACCGGGGGAAAAAATAACAGTCGTGTTTCTGAGGAAATAAGGTGAAAAAATATTAACCCTGAGCAGGCTGGACAGCACTGGCAGGACTGGCAGGCAGATTTTCAGTAGTTAGCAGGGATTTTTCCCCTATCAGAAATCCTACCTGTGTTTTTCTTCTACCTCATCTTCTGACAACCAAGACTGCACGCTGGGGAATTAATTCTGAAATTAGAAATCCCATAAGATGAAAATAAGCACATTTCAGAGCAGCTATAGGAACATCTGCCACGGAGGAAATATTTGCTTTGCTTGCCCCCACCCAAATCCCAGGGATTCCTTCCCTGAGCCTCCAGAAGGAAACTTTTCCTCACCCTGTTAACAAGAACCTTGCACCGAGGTGCTGAAGGGCAGCAGGAAAGGATGCTGCTCCCTGCCCTCGGGGATGGTGACAATATTCTGCCACAGCCACACACAGGGGTGATGGTGACAATATTCTGTCACAGCCACACACAGGGGTGTCTGCTAAAGCCAGCTCCCAGAGCTCACATCCTCAGGGGCAGGAACAAGGAATTAACATTTTGGGGCAGCTCTCGCTGTCCATCATGGCACAGTTTGGTTTGGGAGTTTAAGCTCCTGAACTGCAGAATTCTGCCAGCACCACCCCTGAAGTGCAGAGCTCCCACTCCCCGGTCTGGAATCCAAGAATCAGGTTTTGGGGGTGTCCCAGCACAGCCCTCGGGCACCCGGGGCAATCCCAGAGGTGCTGGCCCAGCAGGACCCTGCAGCAGGGGCTCAGCAGTGCCCTGAGGCTCGGCAGCTTTGGCAGCACTGGTTCTGTGTTACAGGCACGGGGAATGTCCCAGCTGTGAGCAGGCACAGAGCCCGGGGTGCTGCAGAGCCCAGGTGGGCTCAGATCGGACACTGGGGGCTGCCCACGGCCCCACAGCCGAGCCCTAATCCCAATCCCAATCCCCAAACACAGCCCCACAGCCGAGCCCCAATCCCAATCCCAATCCCAATCCCAATCCCCAACCACGGCCCCGGGGTGTCCCAGTCCCCCCAGCCTGCCCCCACCCCCAAGCTCAGCACCCAGGGGCTGCCATGGCAGCAGTGCCCCGTGTGTGCCCCTGAGCAGAGTGATGCTCCCGGAGCTGCTGAACCCTGGGACAGGGAGCAGTGACAGCAGGGACAGCGCTGGGGTGGCGCCTCTCCAGCTATTTAACCAGTCACTGCATCTGCCAGAGAAGTTATTGAGAGCTGCCTTTGTGTGTGCTGTTGGTGCTTTCTCCTTTCCTGGCACTTACAGCTGTTTGCTGCTTCCCTGCAGCCCCCGGAGCAGCTCTGTTCCACGGCTGCATCTCCAGCACAGCCTGCAGCAGCTCTGTTCTCTGTGAGCTGGAATTAATGGCAAGTGCAGCTTTTGGCTGGGACTGCACCCATGAAAGCCCTGCCAGGTTTCTCTGGACACGATGGGCTCCACCCCACACCTGCCCATTAATGCCCAGCACAGGCTCCTGTGTCTTCACCTGCTGCCTCTCCATAAAGCCTCCAGAGGTTCCTCATGTGGCCACACGACAAACTCCTTCAGTGCCCATAAATTTCTTCTTCTTCAAAGCAGATTAAAAAGCAGCAACCAGGTCTTTTATTAGCTGCATGGGCAGATTCATCTGGGCTGCAATTTTTATTTCCATTTTTTTTCTGGGGGTATGTTAATTGGCTCCCAAGTGCAGGGAAGAAAGAACAAGGCACTGGGGCTGTACCTCAATGCAGAAGTGAGAAAAGGCAGGTTCAGAGCAGTTCTTAGCTTTGTGAATGAGCAAAATAACGTGAATGCCATGAGAGCTGTGCACAGATGGCATTACCCCAGCCTCTTGTTCCTAGCCCAGTTCCACCTCATAAAGAGACCCTTAAGGGTAAACACAGAGATGGAAACAGGGAATGCCTCCTCCTCCCAGTCCTCCAGGTCATCCTTCCCAATCTAGAGTTGTGTATGGCCATCTTCACCAACCCCAGAAGTGCAGAGGACAGGCAGGACAGCATCCCTCAGAACAAACCTCCTCCATCACTGCTGTGTCTCCTGCCCTGCTCCCATGCTGCAGTCTGGGAACACAAACAGAGATGCTGGAAGCCAGGAGCTGATTTCTCCTCTGAGCAGCAGAGAGAACAGACGGCCTTGGGCCAGTTGCTCACTGTGTGCACAGCCAGAGGGTGCTCAGGAGGCTCAGGAGGAGGGACAGCAGCTTTAGCAGGGCGCCAGAGCAGCGGGGCTGCCCCTGCATCCCTGGCAGTGCCACGCTCTGCCCGTGCCACCGTGCCCTGGCACAGCTGCTCCAGCCTTTGGTCACCCTGTGCCTGCCTCCCCTGGCATGGGCTCCTCACCCCCAGTGTCCCCTGTCCCACGTGGGGACACTCAGCTCTGTCACCCCCTGCTCTGTGTCAGGATAATTAATGTCCCTGGGCAAAGGCACAACAAAACACAGGCACTCAGCACTTGCTCTGCTTTCCTGGGAGATGTGACAGAAGAAAACAAGCTCCCAATCCCCCTGTCATTTTGCATCTTTATGCAACAATAAAAAGCCATTTTTCCTTTCATTGTTTACTGGTTTACTACCAAGACCCCCTCAGATTTTATTCCAACATGAATATTAATTCAAGTATCATTTATATTGTGAACAAAACGAGAAAAATATCTCAAGGCTGTTACGAATCCTAGTTTTCCTGGCAGAACAGTCTGGCCCTTTTAAGAATAAACACCCAGCTATTATTCCCATATTAACTGGTGCTTTACAAAATCAATACAAAAGCGCAGTCCTTGCATGAAAGGATTTGCACTGGACTCAGCTCTGCCTCTGCTCCCAGCTGGATGACAGCACACACTTGTCTCACAAACCCCCAGGGGACAGAGGCTCAGCCAGGTGGGCCCCACGTCCCTCCCTGGTGTCCTGGTCTGTGGATATTGACTGGCTCATGGATATGAGCCCCCCAAGGAAGCAGAAGCAGTGCCTGAAACAGGGCTTGAGGACCAGCTGCTGCCCAGGGGTCAGCAAATGGGACCCTAAAAAAATCAACATTTCTGTCTAAATCCTCAGCTTCAGCTACTGAGAGCTTGTGCCACTGCATGGAACTGTAAAACGCTGCTTGGTTCTCCTTCAAAGATTTTTACTTGGCCATGGGAAAGTTAAGCACTGGCAAATGGAAAGCCATTGGAGTTAGTTGCTGTGAACATTGTCATTGCTGTAATCGTCCCTGGCTGTCTGTAATGAGCAAAGAGCAGTATTTGAAAGCACACAGACCAAACCAATAATCCCTCGCAAATAGAACCACCACCAAGCACTGTCTCCCCCAAGCCATAAACAAGGATTAGCAGAGTTTGTCTTGCTTTGAGTGAAGGATCTGGGCCAAGATCCAATGTCAAAAAATAACAGATTGGAGAAACCTAGCATGTGGCTAGAGATGATTTCTAATATTTATTAAGCTTATATTTCAAAAACATCCAAAAAAACCTCCAGCCTCTTGAACCCGTGCTCCTGCTCTGGCTTTTGCAGCAGTGACTTGTTTATATCTCTTCTGTCCCTCTCTCTTCTCCCCTAATTGTTGCCTTTTCAATCTGTTGTCTGGGGGCTCACTTGAGGACTCGAGGGCTTTTAACAAGAATTACCAGAGCTTGTTGCCATTTACTGTGCTCACAGACAGAGAAATTGTGAAAAGGGGAACGGCAATTTCTCCCTGCATAACACTCACCCGAGAGAAAAGGGTCGAGAAAAGGTCAAGAAGGAAACTACTAAAGCACTGAATATCCCAAACACAGCCTAATGGTCCCTAAAATGATGCTTGGCCGAGCACTGCGGTCAGAAGAGACAGAAGCAGCTTCTAAAAGGCACAGCCTGAGGAGAGCAGGAGCGGCTGCAGCGGGCTTGGGCTGTCCTGGAGAGGAGGGATCCCGAGGGGACAGCAGTGCCACCAGCATCCCCTGCAGGTCCTGGTCACCATGGACAGGGGACAGGGACAGGGGCTGAGCTCAGGGACAAGGTCACCCATGGACAGGGGACAGGAGCTGAGCTCAGGAACAGTCACCCATGGGACAGGAGCTGTTCCCTGAGCTCAGCTCCTGTCCCTGTCCCCTGTCCCATGGGCGACCGGGGCCAGCTGAGCTCAGGGAGCAGCTCCTGTCCCTGTCCCCTGTCCCATGGGCGACCGGGGCCAGCTGAGCTCAGGGAGCAGCTCCTGTCCCTGTCCCCTGTCCCATGGGCGACCGGGGCCAGCTGAGCTCAGGGAGCAGCTCCTGTCCCTGTCCCCTGTCCCATGGGCGACCGGGGCCAGCTGAGCTCAGGGAGCAGCTCCTGTCCCATGGGTGACTGGGGCCAGCTGAGCTCAGGGACAGTCACCCATGGGACAGGGACAGGAGCTGAGCTCAGGGACAGTCACCCATGGGACAGGGACAGGACAAGGTCACCCATGGGACAGGGGACAGGGACAGGACAAGGTCACCCATGGGACAGGAGCTGTTCCCTGAGCTCAGCTGGCCCCGGTCACCCATGGGACAGGGACAGGAGCTGCTCCCCCTGGCACCAGCAGCCAGGCCCTGCAGGGGCTCAGCTGCTCTGGGCTAAGCCCCTGCAGCTTCTCCTCACACCTGGTTATCTCCCAGTGCAGGTACATCCTCCCAGCAGCAGTCACGTTCACTGAACTGGGCCGTTTGTGTCTCCCAGCCTCCCACACCAGACCGAGCTCTGCCTTTCCACGAGCAGTTCTCACAGAATCCTTATCTTCTCTGGCTGCACATTCCTGCACCAGGGCTTGCTGAAGATCATCCTCAGGTTCCTGGTGCTGCTCTCTGCCTGTTCTGGATGTGCAAGGATCGCCTGGCACAGAGAGCAGATTTCTTTGTGGGTGGGCTCAGAGCAGCTGAGATGAGCAGCCCCAGTGCTGAGCTCTGCTGTGTGTCCAGCCCGACCCCAGAACTGCCCAGGCACTGAACCATAGCACAGAGCAAACAGTGCCCAGCCTCAGGCCTTGTGAAGGGAGACTCTTGCCTCAAGAAATCCCTCCTGGATGAAGGGATTGGTGAGTGAGGGCTCTCATGGCCCTCAGCTGGGCAAGGCAGGACAGGGCAGGGCAGGGAGCTGCCAGCACAGCTGCAGTGGGAGGATGTGCCCAATGCAGGGTGTGCCCAGTGCAGGCTGTGCCCAGTGCAGGCTGTGCCCAGTGCAGGGTGTGCCCAGTGCAGGATGTGCCCAGTGCAGGCTGTGCCCAGTGCAGGGTGTGCCCAGTGCAGGGTGTGCCCAGTGCAGGATGTGCACAGTGCAGGATGTGCCCAATGCAGGGTGTGCCCAGTGCAGGGTGTGCCCAGTGCAGGCTGTGCCCAGTGCAGGCTGTGCACAGTGCAGGATGTGCCCAATGCAGGGTGTGCCCAATGCAGGATGTGCACAGTGCAGGATGTGCACAGTGCAGGGTGTGCCCAGTGCAGGGTGTGCCCAATGCAGGGTGTGCCCATTGCAGGGTGTGCCCATTGCAGGGTGTGGCCAATGCAGGGTGTGCCCATTGCAGGGTGTGCCCATTGCAGG
>VXBI01007178.1:50657-67585 GCA_013397375.1 Toxostoma redivivum
GATGGATGATGGATGATGGATGGATGATGGATGGATGGATGGATGATGGATGGATGATGGATGGATGGATGGATGGATGGATGGATGATGGATGATGGATGATGGATGATGGATGATGGATGATGGATGATGGATGGATGAAGGATGGATGGAGCAGATGCCCATGGTGCCCACCCTGTGCTGCCCTGGCACTGAGAGGAGCCCCATGCCCAGCAGGGCTGAGCTGCTGCACTGCAAACACCACCCATTGCTTTTCAGGCAGACTTGAGGATGTTCCACTTTTGGTTGATAAACCAGCAAAAGATTCATCAAGGAACTGAAACCTGTCCTTCCCTGTTTGATCTTTCCTGACCTTAAAACCTCAGGAAAAGGTTCAGCCCTGGCCAGTTTGGGACAGCGCAGCCCAGGTGCCCCAGCAGCACAGGCTGAGATGTTTCTGCAATTCCCCACAGGCAGAACTGCAGCTTTGCATCGGCACCACAACAAGCTCTTCTCCTGGGAAACGTTCCCATGTTTATTTTGCTCCTCTAAGTAAAAAAATGTAAATGTTCTTTTTTTCCCTCTACATCTTCTGTCGTTGCCTCTCTGTGTTTTGCAGAGCGTTTGTGGCAGCTCTGGGTGTCAGTGTGATGCAGCTCCCACAGGTGCCAGTCCCACAGCACCAGCAGCAGCCTGGGGGCTGAGCTCCCACACCAGCCTGAGCAGGCTCCTGGTGTGGAAATGAGTGTCTGGTGCTGCCAGGGCAGCCCCTGGGCACAGGCAGGGAACCACTGAACATTTCAGGCTGGAAAAGCCCTTTGGGATGGAGGATTCCAGCCATGAACCAGCACTGCCCAGCCCTTCCCTCCTCATCCTCCTCCCCAGCAGCACCTCAGCTGCACGTGCAGCTTTGGAACCCAGGGTGGTTCAGAGTGGTGGAACTGGCTGTGCTGGAAACCCGTGGGAAGCACTCACCACCCACCTCCTGTCGTCACTGCTCCCCACCTTCCCTCCCATTGCCTCTTCTCCAGAAAAAAAGTGTCTTTAGAACTCCTTACCAGCCCACAAGCGATCCTGAGATGGGAAAACACCTCCCTGCAGCTGCTCCTCCCCGCAGCCACCCCGGGCTTTCCCCCAGCCTGGTCTGGAGCAGGAGCTCCCCGTGGGCAGCCCCAGACGGGGCCATGGGAGCTGCAAACGTGACAGAGGCACAGCCAGATCTGCTCCCGGCTCCATCCCTGCAGGAGGCACTGACGGGATCCAGGACCAGCTGGCAGAGCCCCAGCATCTGGGAAAAACAAAATTCAGCTGAGGAAAAACACCCCAAACCCTCCTGGCTGGGGGCTGGAGGTGCTTCCCCTCTAACAGGAGGAGCAGGCACAGCTCAAGGAGACACCTGCCCACAGGTGAGCACAGCAGTGCTGTCTGAGCCCTCGCTGGGCAGCCAGAGCCCCCAGGGCTGGCACCAGGGAGATGCCAAGCCCAGCCAGACCTGCCCCACGTGCCCCCAGGGGCACACAGCTCCTGACACCCGGGCTGCTGCCACAAACCAGACCAGAAACAATCTGCAAAAACCTCACACTGTCATTGGCTCAGCTCCATCGTTTTCTGGTTTTTTTGTTTGGTTTTTTTTTTATTTTTTTGTTCTGTTTTCTCAAGAAAATCTTCAAAAGCTCCCACTTTCCATCCAGAATGAGCAAGAAAACTTTCTGATATCTCAAGGACATATGAGGAATGGGAAAACTGCAGCCCACAGGTCTGAGCCAGTGCTACTTTTCACTCTCTTGAAGCGTGACAAGAAACAGCTCCTAGTTTCTGGTTCTGAGGAAAAAATCGATTTTTATCTTTAGCAGCTTTCTGTGTGGCTGTGCTGAATAACACATGGCACAACTCGGCAGAGTTACCATATGGAAATGATGAATGAATATGAAATGGAAGGAGCAGCAAAAGCCATTTTCCCCTGGCTTTGGAATGCATTGGGAGCTCAGCTGGGAAGTGAGGAGAGATCTCAGAGCCCAGCACAGGCTCAGCCAGCCTGGCCCTGCCCAGTGGGGACGTCCTGGAGGATCCCAAAGCTCCCTGCCAACCCAGAGGATTCCACAGCTCTGGATTCTGTGTTTCTCTTCTGTAACAAAAGCCAAGAGCAGCACATAAATCGGGTGCTTTTTCTTTAGGGGATGAGGCTGCTTTCAAAGTCCAGGCACCAGTGAAATCAGAAGTTACTTCAGAAATCTTCGAGCAGCGTGAAGGAGTTTCCAAGCAGAGAATGATTTATTCATGAGCTGAAGGAGCCCACAAGGAGGGAGCTGCTCCTCTCCTTCCCCCAGGCTGCACAATCTGTCTCCACGCTTGACCAGCCCAAATCCCTTTGGGCGCTTCATTATCGATACTGTAAATTGATTTAAGGTTCAATTAATCACCCACGTCCAGCCAGAGCCCCACCCCTCAAAGCCCCTCCCCAGCCCCGACACACAAATGAACAATGTGTAAATATTGCCATGGAATGCTTTGCTGTTTTAATGTGTTTTAATTGCACCCAAACCCTCATTTTGGGCCATTACACACAAAGCCTCATGGAACAGCTGCCATTATTTGCTTATGTTCAAGATATTTTTCCAAGAGGTTGGGGGTTGTTTTTGTGGCCATTTTTTCTCCTCTGAAGCCATTATTTGCCCCCAGCTGAGATTAATAACAGCAGTTTATCACACCACATGCACTCATCAGCCTAGGGGAATACTCCCTGATTTGTTGGTTTTTCTCTTTCCTCCCATAAAATGCTTCATCAGTTCTGACAATGTAAAAAGCAGATCAGGAGTGAAAATTGCAGTTACCACATGATCACACTTGCCATTCTCCAGGATGAAGTCTGAGTATTGATTCCAGTTATTTTTGTGACAGAAGATTTGCTTGAACTCCTGCTCAAGTCAAAGGAAGGATCCCAGTGGGCTCAGCCAGTGCAGGACTTAGGGAAGAACTTTCAGCAAACCTACAAAACTAATTAATTTTTTAAGGTCAGGACTTTTTTTTTTCAACAGCAAATTGGCTTGTCAAGTGAATGCCCTTTTTGCACAGAGAGGATTTCTGCAGGGAGCACTTCCTCCCCTGCTGGAGGAGGGCAGCCTGAGACCAGGAGATTGAGAGGCTGGGATGGAGCTGTGGCTGCTCCTCCTGCACAGCCCAAACCATCCCAAATCCCATCCCAAATCCCAAATCCCAAATCCCATCCCATCCCATTTTAAAATCTCCATCCTTGAAATTATAAAAACCACATTTCATATTATTCCTCAGCTTGGAATGTTTCCAAGGGACCAGTTTCATTTTTCTGTATTTCCACAGCCCATCACCAAAAGCCATCAGAGCAACAGCAAAGTTTTGCTCTGGATTTCAGAACTAACTCTGAATCTCCATGGTGGCACTGATCTGTGCCTCAGCAGTTCACTGAATCCCCTGGTGTCTGTTTTCAGTCCTTTCAGTTGCTTACCTTGCCTGCTTAATATTAACATTTAATATTAACGTTTTCCAGATCAGGGAATATCACTGAATATTTCTGCAGCACCCAAACCACTGGGCCTCAATCTGCACACTAATACAAGGTAAGTGGCTCATTTCCAGGGTTTTTTTTATGTTATTACAATGAAAAGAAGTTTTCAATACTGAAAAGACAACTGGGCTGATTAAAGGGCAACCCCTGGAGAAGGACAGGCTCAGTTCCATCTTCGAGGATGCATTTAGGGATTACAGCTCCATCCAGCAGCTGGGATCTATTATTCACCAATCAAGTTGTCATTGCCTGCAAGATGAGATGGTGGCCCAGGAGACAGAGCCAGGAGAAGTTTATCAATTTCTCAAGAGTAAATAATAGAAAATTAAATGCAGCTTAAGGAGGGCTCGGTCAGGGCAGTGGAGGGACAGGTGGCTGTCACCAGGGGATGTGACACAAGTGACATGTGTGTCACACTGAGCACGGGCTGCTCAAACTCTCACAGGGGGAACTCAAAAAGCACAGAGTGGATAAAATCACCGGGGTCAGAGTGAAATGTCACAGCCCAGGGACAGTCCCTGGTGTCCTCTGTGAGGGTGAGAGGCTGGGGGGACCCTCAGGGAGCTCCTGGGCTGGAGCACAGGAGATGCTGGTGGCATTTGTGGGTGACAGGAGCTGGCAGTGACTGTGAGAGCTCTGCAGGACGGGAGCAGAATTCCGAGTGCTCTTGATGCCTTGGGAGTGCTGAGAAATCAGAGAGATGAAATCAGAGAGGAGAAATCAGTGCACAGGCAGGAAATGGAGAACATCTGGTGCAGCAGCAGGGGGATAGGAAAGGACAGCTCTGAGCCAGAGCCCGGCCTGCACAGGAGCTGCCACAGGACAAGGAGCAGGACAGGGCTCTGGAGATCAGCCAGGGGCTGCCAGGGAGCCCCTGCTCAGCTGGCACCCAGCAGGAGCAGTCCCCAGTGCTGGCCGTGCCCTGGGACATCCCCCTGGCCAGGGACATCCCAGTCCAAAAACATCCCCCTGGGCAGGGACATCCCTGCCCAAGGACATCCCCCTGCCCCAGGGGACACCCCCAGGCACTCTCACATCTTTCCTCCCAAGTCTCTTGGGCCACCCCTAAATCCCAGTGGATGTCTCCTCCTCCCAGAGCAGCCCCAGGCACCCTCCTGGAACAGAGGAATGAAAGGAACAGAACACATTTAAAATGTGTGTTTCCAGCAAATATGTTACAAAAGCATTTCAGATCCTTCACTCTGAGTGTGCCATTATCAAAACACACACAGCCATCTCTCAGCCCTTAGTACAGCTGGAATTATCTTACCTGTCCTCTCTATTATTCCTGGTGACAAGTGAATGGTACAAATGCCCTCAGCCCGGGGATAAAAACTTCCCCCACAGCTGGGGTGAGAGCACGCAGTGCTAACAAACATCCACGAGAAGGAAATGGCTGTGCTAATCCATGGGGATTTAGGTGGAGGCAGAAGCCATCAGTCTGCCAGGAGTTATCAGGTTGGGTTTCTCCCTGTGTTACTGCAGAGATTTCTTCTTAAACTCTCCCCTGGCTCCTCTGGAGATTATGCAGCTGGAACACAACTTAAAAAAAAAATTAGGGCTCTACCAAAAAGGGGCCCACCCTGCAGGTGTGAAGGAATGCCTTGGCAAGGAATCCATCTTCTCTTTGACACTTCTGCTCAGGAAGGAAGGGCTCACTGCATTTCCCGGCAGGGATAAAGGAGAGACAAAAGCAGCATTGCAGCACTGCCACCAAAACAAACCAACAGGGCTCCACAGGAGCTGCACCACGAGCACTGACAACGTTTGGGGCTGGTTTTTGCTCTTGGTTCATCATTTTATTTCCTCCTCGGCTTAGAAGGGCTGGGTTGCTCCCCTATCCCACCCCAACACCCCATCCTCAGGCAGTGTCACTGCAGGACCTGCCCCTCTCCATCACCTCGGGGAGTGAGAAACCAAGAGCAGATCCCATCCCTGCATCCCATCCCTGTATCCCATCCCTGTATCCCATCATCCTATCCCATCCCTGTATCCCATCCCATCCCTGTCTCCCATCCCTGTATCCCATCCCATCCCTGTATCCCATCCCTGTATCCCATCCCTGCATCCCATCCCTGTATCCCATCCCAGAGCCACCCCCAGTGCAGGCAGCCCCAGCCCAGCCTCCTGTGACCCCGGGGACAGCAGGGACAGCACTGTCACCTCACTCTGCTCCTCACCAGCTGAGATTCCAGAGACACAAACCAGAACAAAGTTGCTTTAAAAGCTCTAAAAACAATCCCCAGTTTTTCCTCAGGCAACCCGCACCACTTCCAAGCCTCACAGAAATTTCAAGACCCCAGCATTTCATTAAACTTCAAGTAGGGAAAATCTGTGCGCTCACACAGAGAAAAGATTGTGGCTTTGATTGTGTTCTGCTGCTCGGGATCTGCTTTTTCCGGGATGTTCAGTGATAATTCACACCATGCTGGCTTTAAGGAATGGGAGGAAACGCCTGCCATCTCCACATCAAAGAGAAGCATTCAAACACTAAATAACCGGGTGGTCAGTGCTGGATTACAGCTGCAGCTGCAGCGCTAGCGATGGATCCAAGGGGAGACTGGGGATGAGTTATGGGGTCACTGTGGCACCCCCAAACAGCCATGGCCGAGCCCCACAGCACTGCCAGGCTGACTGGAATGAGACTGAAATCCCAGAATCCTGGAATTGTGGGGTGGTTTGGGTTGGAAGAGACCCTAAATCCCATCCAGTGCCACCCCTGCCATGGCAGGGACACCTCCCACTGTCCCAGGTGCTCCACCCCAATGTCCAGCCTGGCCTGGGACATTCCAGGGATCCAGGGGCAGCCCCAGCTGCTCTGGGCACCCTGTGCCAGCCCTGCCCACCCTGTGCCAGCAGCTGAGCTTGCAAGAGCTGCTCAGATCAAAGACTGAAGTGCAACAGCCCCAGGCAGCACAAAGTACAAACTCCATCTACGGCAGTTCAGTGAATATTAATTCCACCTTAAAAATAAATCAGAGAAATGGGGAAATAACACCTGCATCTCAGTGAATGCTCTGAGCAACCTGAGAGCCACAGGGCCATGCCAGAACAGAGGGGCACTGGTTTGTAGGGTGAGCTGAACTGGCCTGCACCTCCCTGGCCATGGGCACAGCTGGCTTTGTGTTTCCTGCCTGTGCTCCCCTCAGTACAAAGGTTCATCTCCCACAAATTTCAGAGCCCTTTCCTTTGTGACAACTTTGTGAATCACTTTTAGAGGCAGCCAACGACATGTACAATGTTAAGACACGTAGAACATTAAGTTTTTGTCTAAAATCCGGGCAGTGCATTCAGATACTGCTGAGCTCCTGCCTTTGGACAATCCCTGCAGCTCTGTGCTTGCTCTTGCTCAGAATGGACAACAAAACTCCCTGTACCAAACTTCTCCAGCACAAAATCCCTGATCACAGGGTGCCCAGAGCAACTGTGGCTGCCCCTGCATCCCTGGCAGTGTCCCAGGCCAGGTTGGACACTGGGACAGTGGGAGGGGTCCCTGCCATGGCTGGGGATGGAATGGGATGGGAGGAATCACCCCATGATTTGATGCTGATGGAGCAGTGAGTGAACTCCCCGTGTTTCAGAGCTCTGGCTGGCCCTGCTCAGCAGCAGGGCTGCTCTGACACTCTGCACCCTCTGCTCCACTGCTTTGCTCCCAGCTCTGCCCCTCTGACTCCTGACTCCCCTGCAGGTGAGCTCTGCAGAGCTGGCACCGGTGCTGAGGCCATTCCACCTTTTGTGGGAGCAGGGCTCCCAGCCCAGCTGCAGGAGCGTGCCCAGCCCCAGCTCCATCCCTTCCCATCGCTCAGGTTAATGAGCTCAGTTCATCAGCCCCGTGCCTCTGACTCCTTCTCTCCTGGAGGGAAAAGAATGCATTTAACATGGCAGATATTTAAAGGGCTCTTTCATGTGCAGCCTCAGTTCATCACTAATAAAACCCGTTTTACTCCACTGTTCCATTCCCTGAGCATTCCATGCTGTATTGAATTTCAGACAGAGCTTCTTGCCACATTTCTTAGCACAAAACAGACATCTGAAAAATGGAAAATAGACATCTGAAAAATAGAAAATAGACATCTGAAAAATGGAAAATAGACATCTGAAGACTCATTAGAGCCTTCCAGGCTTCCAGTTGCCCTCTGCCAGGTGGCATTGGCCGAGTGCTGTGGTGAAAGCACCACGAGGGTCCCCCAGCGTGGAGCAGGGGCAGCCCCCAGCCCCAGGCCATGAATTCCTGCAATCCCTGCTGCCTGCAGAGGCACAGAGCAATCCCCCTCCACGGGGCAGGGGAGCAGTGCAGGAGCTGTGCTCTGCCTCATCCAGGAGGGATTCATGATGAAAGCATCACCCACTGACTTTCACTCTTTGCCTCTGACAAGTTTTTTTAGAGAGACACAAACTGGAGGCTGTTTGTCCTGAGCCAAATGAACGTCATTCATCACCTTTGGAGAGCCACCACCACTGCACGTTAATGCCTCCCAGAGCTTCTCGCTTGCAAATTCCTTTATAATACAAAGTTAAAACCAACCTCTGAAATGCAAATAACCCAGCAACTTCCACAGGATGATTTATGCCATGCTATCGTTTTCATGAAAATAAATTAAAAGAAGAAAATGTAATTTAGGGTGAACTGCATTGTATATTAAAATAAAAGACTGACATTATGTCTGCAGAATGGAGCACGCTGCCATTGCTGCTGGAGGCTTCACCTTCCCCACCGTGGAGGGAAGCATTCTGATTTATCTGCTCTGATTTTGCATCCAGCCCATTTGATGGCTTCGGGCACGTCCTGAACACAGCAGCATTTTGTTTTCTTTGTGTCGGTGTCGTTGCAGGGGAAGGCAGAAGTTTGATTTCTGTCAATGTTTGGAACAGAGGAAATGCAGTCAGCCCTGACCATGGGATGTGCTGCTGGCACAGCAGGGCCCAGGGGTGCCAGGGCATCCTGGGGGCACCTGGAGCTCCTGTGCCCGAGTCCCTGCTGCCCACCCCGTGCTCAGGGTTAACATCTGGCTGTTTGTTCTGCTCTATTACACTCCATCAAATGCAGGGGAAATCTCTTTTGATAAACCGAGGGGATGTGACACAGCCAGATGGGGTGACAGTGCTGCACTCAGCAGAGCCCCTGGGCAGCAGCTCGGCCCCCCAGCCCCCCCCAGGCTCAGTGGGCAGAACTCCTGGCACTGTTCAGTGCTGCTGGCTGTGGATACCTGAGCCAGATGTCAGAGCCAGCACAGCCAGAGCTGCAGCTGCCCCAGAGCCATGGTCAGGGCACAGACCTGAGCCAGGACACTGCCCTGGCCCCAAAAACTGCACCAAACACTGCCCTGAGCCCCAAAAACTGCCCTCGCCCCAAAAACTGCACCAAACACTGCCCTGAGCCCCAAACACTGCCCTGAGCCTAAATAAACACTGCCCTGAACCCCAAACAAACACTGCCCTGAGCCCTAAACCCCAAACATTGCCCTGAACCCAAACACTGCCCTGAGCCCAAACAAACACTGCCCTGAGCTCTGAATCCCAAACACTGCCCTGAGCCCCAAACACTGCCCCAAACACTGCCCTGAGCCCCTTTCCTGGGCTGCCACCAGACACTGAGATTGAGGAAGAACAAGAAGGCTGCCAGGAGCCAAAAGCTGATAAACAGCTTGTGCACAGAACTGGGGTGGGTTTGTGGTCTCCACCCACATAAATCACCAACAGCAGCCTATAAAACCCCAGGATTGATCTACAAGGCTCTCCAAGCTCCATTTTAAATCACAAATTTCATGCAAGTAAAGACACAGGCCTTAGTTTTATTTTTATTACTACTAATAGCTGTAAGCAGGAGCTGTGCTATTAAAAAGCAACAGCTGCTTACAAATGAACAGATCTTTTCTAAATCAGGGTCATTTCTCCTGGTAATGGTAAGACCCTGTCAGGCAATCGTAATCCTGACAGGAAAATACTTCACCTTCACTGCTGGCCTCTAAGATAGTAAATCTGAGACAATCTGTCTGCTTCTTAAAATATAATTCCTCTTTACTAGAACTGATTTTCTAAAACAGGCTGGGGGATGTGGTTCCTCATTCTTTTTTTTTCCCTGTACATTTTCACTGGTAGAGTCTCAAACCTGCTCAGGGTTGTTTTGTTCAGCCCCCAGTACAGATGTTGTTGCAGAAAGGGGAAGCCTTCAAAGAGAAAAATATCACAAGCATCATCCAGGAACTGCAAAATCCCAAAGCTCCAGCCTGGGTTCTGCCAGAGACAAGGTAGGAAAAACCCCCTCTCCTCCCTGCAGCACCTCCACCTGCTGCTCACAAATAGAACGGGATTGTAAAACTGCCCCTCCCAAAGGGCGAGTAAACTGGGAGCTGAACGCTGCAGTACAAGCAGACACACTTCTACAAGGCAGCAAATTCCCCTCCAGCCTTCCCTGCTCTGCTCACAGGCAGCAGCCCCATCTCCACATGAAAGCTGAGCTCCAGCTTTGCCATTTGCACACACCTCCTCCAGCAGGCAGCAGATTAAAGCTAAGAGAATAATCCATAGCAATTAATTTATTCAATGAATTTAGCCTCATTTGCTGTTCCCAAAATGTCTGAGAGCTATTTGCCGTTTCTGCCGTGGTTTCCTCGTTACAGTTGTTGCTCTGGAACAATTGGCTGAGCTCTTCCAGGAGCTCTTTGGGTGGGATGCACGGGGCAGGGCAGCTCCTGCTCAGCACTGGGGACAGAAGGGAGGGAGGGAGCAGATGGGGCTGGGATGCAAAAAGCAGCGTTCCCAACTGAGCCCAGCCCAGCCCAGCTCATCCCATCCCAGCCCAAATCCCAAATCCCAGCCCAGCCCAAATCCCCAATCCCATCCCAAATCCCATCCCATCTCATCCCATCCCAGCCCAAATCCCATCCCAAATCCCATCCCAAATCCCAAATCCCATCCCCAATCCCAAATCCCAAATCCCATCCCAATCCCAATCCCATCCCAGCCCATCCCAGCCCAAATCCCAAATCCCATCCCATCCCCTCTGCTGTGACTCCTGCAGGAGGGACTCTGAGATCAGCCCTCCCTGCCTCTGGCACTGCAGCACTCCCAGCCCTTGGCACATCAATCCCTCTTTCAAACACGCCTCTAGAAGAAAAATCCCATTTTCTGAGAAACTGGCGCGTTTTTTTGTGCCTGAATATTTTTTATGTTGGTTCAAGTCTATGTTTTCATGAGCATTTCCATCAGCATGGAGAATTACTGCTACATTAACAAATTCTCTCTAATTTCAACCGGAAAAGGAGAATTCCTTCAAGGTGTGAGAGAGCACCAAGAGGTATTTTAACAAAACCAGAGTGGGGTCACAGAGTGGGGTGGGCAGAGGGGCTGCTGGCAAAGTCCATGCAAGCTCCCACCAGACTGGCTTGACAAGGTTCTGAGACATTTTAGCATTTTAATGTGTTATTGGCTTAGCAAATAAACAAATTACAAAGTGCCAAAAGAGCTTCTGGAAAATACATTAAGGCAATTTGCAAATAATTGCAGTGAGTGGGGCTATGATGACTTTGACTTCTGAAGTATAAAATCTCTCAGAGATAATGATGATAATCAGATTGGAAATAGGTGCCACCCTTTAATCTTCTGAGACTAAACAGAGATCTTTGAGAGTTTGGGACCCTGTCACTGTAACTGGAGATCTGACAGGAGGAAATGGGGGGGTGCAGCAGGGTCCTGGGTGGCCCTGCAGGATCCATCACCTCCATGAGCTCCATGAGCTCCTTCAGCTCCTTCACCTTCATGATCTCCATGAGCACCTTCACCTCCATGAGCTCCTTCAGCTCCATGAGCTCCACGATTTCCTTCACCTCCATCAGTTCCATGAGCCCCTTCACCTCCATGAGCTTCATCACCTCCATCAGCTCCTTCACCTCCATCACCTCCATGAGCTCCTTCAGCTCCTTCACCTCCATGAGCTTCATCACCTCCATCAGCTCCTTCACCTCCATCACCTCCATGAGCTCCATGAGCTCCTTCACCTCCATGAGCTTCATCACCTCCATCAGCTCCTTCACCTCCATCACCTCCATGAGCTCCATGAGCTCAGAATTCCTGTTCCACCAGGGATGCTCAGACAGAACTGCAGCTGCTCTGCAGCAGCAGCTGGGACCAGAACCAGGCTGTGCTTTCATCCCAGCCAGCCCCAGAACCAGAGCTGAACCTGCCACTGGAAGCTCTCTGGAACTCTGTGTTTCCCAGTGTTTCCCTCATCAGGATGAGATTTATGAGATTTATATTATTTATATGATTTATGTGATTTATAACCTCGGTACCCCAGCTCCAGACACAGCACCAAGGCCCCTCTCCCCTCTCTGCACCCTCCAGGACCAGCAGCTGATGAGGGACAGCAAACTCCTCCCTGCAGGACTCAGGTCACGATGATGAATTTTAACTCCCTTCTAACTATCCTCAGCTCATTTTCTCCAAAAGTGGGCTGACAAACTTCATCTCCTTCAGCTCCCTGGCAGCAGAGCCACGGTACCAAATTTGTTGTGCCTTCCCTCCCACCCAGCAGCTCGGGATGGCAGGGGCCCAGCCAAGGTTTCCAGCACGTTGGCGTGGAAAGCACTGGCAGCCTTCTGCTGCTGCAGGAGGGAGAGCTGGGGGTTTGATGGACAGCCTGATAGATGGATACAGCCAGAAATATGCTTAATTATGCAATGTCACATCGCTGGGTTATTGATACTGCTCCCCCTTTCTGCAGTAACAAAGACACGTTTCAAAACTTCTGTTAAATTACACTAAGGGAGCAAATCTATTCATTTGGACTATTTATGTAGAGTGTTTTTTCTTTGGTAGATGTGGTCTTGACTGTGCAGCACAGCTCAAGTGATGCTGTTAAAATCCTCCACCCACCACTGGTGTGCTGAAAATCAGCCAGCCCAGAGCTGCACACTATTATTACTTAATACATGTTATCTGTGATCAAACTCCATTCCTGATCCAAGCATTTAGGAATTCGCTTTTGAACTGTATTTTTATGAGGGTTTTTTTACTAAACAAGTCAGGCATTAAGTTGGGTCATCAGGAAAGCCATTGAATTTTGCATCTGGAGCTAAAATAGAACCCTTAAAAATTCCTCTCCAAGTCATTATTGTACAAACTTATTTAAACCTTCACAGGAATAATTATGGCCTCATCTGCCAACACCAAATTCCCCCCTAGCACTGCAGACTGAGCCCAGAGCTCAGCCCAGAGCTGTGGGTCCAGCTCAGCACTGCTGAACATTCCCCAGAACCAGGGTCCAAACTCACCTGTGCTGGCCCAGGAGGAGCTGGGAGCCCTGGGGGCCGGGCTGGGCCCCTTCACCTGTGCCCATCCCTGTGCCCATCCCTGTGCCTATCCCAGCCCATCCCTGTGCCCATCCCAGCCCATCCCTGTGCCCATCCCTGAGCCCAGCCCAGCCCTGCTCCAGTGCCACCTGCAGACCAGGACCTGCCCTCCCCTCTCACCAGGTTTCCTTCTCCTCTCACCTCATGTTTTAGCAATAACAGAGATGTCACTGAACAAAGCTGAAGGCTCACCTCGTGCTCCTTCCTGCTCTCATTAATGCTCATGCCAGGCCTGCAGGGCAGTGACAGGGGCTGTCACCACCGGGGGAAGGTCCCAGCCCTGTCCCAGAGCTGCTCCCTCCAGCACAGACCCTCCATGCTGGCAAAGCACAGGAGGACACGCAGTGAGCAACATTGATTTTCCAAACATGGAATTTATCAAATGACACAAATCAGCTAAATGACATGAAAATACATCTGGGGACTTCATAATGTCACCTTCCATCCTGGTAGGCTTTGACAGACACCGGCTGAAGAGAGCTGCTCCAACTGCACAACAGCAGCACAGGCTGAGATTATTCTATCACTTTAATAGCAGCTATTTTCCTGTCTCTTAGGGGTTTTCTTTCCTTCTAATTTTACAGCTGTTACACTAGTGACATGCTTTCCACTACCCCAGTTAAAATTGCATCCCATTCTCAAATCAAAGTGCATTTTGTTATACACTGAGAGAGGAGATGGAAGAATTCCTGTCCCATCACATGTGACAGAAGGGTGGGAAGGAAACCAAGGCAAAGCCATTCCTATCCCAGACCCCCCATCCCACCCCATCCCATCCCGGGAGAAGCCTCCAGAAAGCTTTGAAGGAAATGAACACCCAGCATGGATCCAATTTGTATCTTCCACATTTAATACAACTTGATGGGAGGCTGAACTAGGATAACACCACGCTAAAAATAGCTGCTCCTGTTATCAGGATTGTTCACTAATTCTGACACGAGCCAACATGTGCTTTTATTAGGAACTCACAGGAGTAATTTATCTGAATGAAATTGCAATATGGAATTAGCACCGTGCACCTGTGCCCATTGCTGTGGCTGGTTTGGATCTGTGCACGGCTTTCAGAGCACATCAGGAGCACCAGAGGCGCCCTGGCTGCTCCTGCTGTCACACGCACAGAGCTTCCCTTCCCTTCCCTGCAGGCACAGCTCCTGCCTCACCTGCTGCCACCTCTGCAGGGTGAGGGGTCCCCCCATGGGGCTGGAGAGGTTTGACCCTGACTGTTGGGTGGGAGCACTGGAAAAGAGACAAAAACGTCCCCAAAAACGTCCCCACACAGTCCATACTTTGGGGACTGTGTTGTAGCTCCCAGGCCATCCCTGTCAGTGACACTGTCCCAAAAACACCGTGTACCTCGTCCAGGTGCAGGGTCCTGCTGTCCCTCTCTGCTGACAGGCACAGGGACACCGCAGGGACACCACAGGGACATCACAGGGACACCACAGGGACATCACTGCTGTCAGCTCCACACGCAGCACCGCCCTGGAACAGATGTGCAGCTGCTGGGGAGAGCAAGCACAGGCAGAGGTTGTAGGGGAGAACAGATTCATTGAGTCAGAAACGTCCCCAGCAGCACCCTGGGGAGAGCAGGAGGGACTGGGAACTGCGAGCAAGGAGGGCAGAGGGAGCAGGGCTGTGGCATTCAGGAGCTTTCCCTCCTGGGTTCTTTGCTCAGATTCTCTGCTCCAGGTGCTCCAGAGCTCCTCCTGTCCCTGGGACCCCATCCCCAGCTCACCCAGGACCCCCAGCCCCTGCAGGCAGTGACACCCCCAGAGAGGAGCCAGGACCCCCCAGCACTCAGAACCAGCATTTGAAGCATTTTACCTGCACCAGGTACTGGCACTGGGGCTTTCCTTGCCTCTGTCCCCAAGCAAGGCAGTCAATCAGTAAATTGACATTAATCCATCTGTAATACTCCCACCAGTTGGGTAAAACAACCTCCAGGGGAGCTAAGTTCCTGTTTCAGGTCTGAGAGAGGCTGAGAACACAGCGACTACAGCAGAGACACCAAAGGGATTTTAATTGCCTGACACTCTGGGACTGTCAAAGTGAGGATGAGGAGGGAGAAGCCTTCATGGTTACCCCACAGTTAGAGGTGAGTGGGGTGTTTGAAATGCTTTTACGTGATAAGGGGCTTAAAATAGTGATCAACTTTTCCCATTCAAACAGAAATGCGTTTTTCTCTCCCGTGGCTTCCTGCATGTGCTGAGCTGGTAACTAGGTCATGGAGGCAGGAGGAGCTGGGGGAGGAAAATCACTTCAGTGCCCTGGGGAGAACTGACACAGCCTGCTGTGTGTTCCTGTGCTGGGGGAGCAGGGCTGGGGCTGCAGGGACACGCCAGGGACGGGGCTGCCACCACAGCACTGCCCCACACACATCAGCTGTGCCCTGGTGCCACCAGGAACCCTCTGGGGCTCCAGCACAGCACCACTGCCTGCACCCCAAACCCAAACCCGAGGCACGCTGCTCTCCTCAGTGCTGGCCTTGGTCTGCTCCATGGCCCTGGGTCAGCAGGGGCACCTCGTGTGCCAGGGAGCCCTGCATGTCCAGCACTGCAGATCCAGCCCTGCAGCCCCTCTCTGCATGTCCAGCACTGCAGCCCCAGCCCTGCATGTCCAGCACTGCAGCCCCAGCATCCACGGCTCAGCTCTCAGCTCCAGAAACAGCCCGACACAAGAAGAGACCCCTCAGAATATTTTGCTCTCTAAAAATGGAAGCACACTACCCAGGAGCAATAGGTGTGTTCTATTCACAGGGATGGGATAATCATGATACACTCGGAAATGTTTTAGGAAATCCATCCCTACACCTGCAGGCCACGAGCAAATTCCAGCCTGGCCTGGGACATTCCAGGGATCCAGGGGCAGCCCCAGCTGCTCTGGGCACCTGTGCCAGCCCTGCCCACCCTGCCAGGGAACAATTCCTGCCCAAGATCCCACCCAGCCCTGCTGCTCCTGGCTCACCTCAGCACAGCCCTCCAGCCTCACCTGCAGCTCACCTGGGGCACCTCACACCCAGGAATTGGGATCTTTGTTTATGCCTTTCCTCACCTCAACCAAGCCAAGATCCAAAGGGCTGGGCTGGAAGTGCTGACGTGCTTCTGCAGGAGCAGCCATCCCATCCCAAATCCCATCCCATCCCAAATCCCATCCCAAATCCCATCCCATCCCATTATCCCATCATCCCATCCCAAATCCCATCCCATCATCCCGCCCCAGTCCAGGCACACAGCAGCCCTGGAGCAGATGGACACATGAAATAATTGCAGCTGACAGCTGACAACAACGCTCACAAGGTGTCAGTCCCACAGCACAACCCTGGCCTTTGAAAAACACATTTAAAACTTTAGCTTAAAAATCCACAGGCACACTCAAACCCCCACACTGTGTGAACTGTTTGTTTTCTTTCCCTTTCCTGCTCTTCCCATTTTCCTGAGACTCCCTCTTCCTGCTTTCTAATGAGCCACTGCCCAAATTTGAGTAATAAATGCTAAATATACAACCTTGAGGCTGCGCTGAAATCAGATTTTTCAGGTGCCTTTCTTACTCTGCAGTCCAAATATAAATATAAAGCATTTATTTTTTCTAACTTTACTGCATATTCCTGCTTTCTGCTGCCTGTGCTCACATTAATTCAGCAGCAGGTTCCCAGAGAGGAGCTCTGCCCTCGAGCTCTGGTGCTGCCTTTCCATCTACTCCAACAACATACATCAACATTTTATAAAAGCCAGCAAATATGCTGCAGCCGAGTTTTATCTTCTCTCTTTGAACATGCAAATAATTTGACTCCATGGCAGCCAGGCCCTCGATAGCAGTGATAGATGAGCAGGGTAATTCAGTGCCTGTGCTGGCAGGAGGGGACAGGGTGGAGCTGCTCTCCTGTCACACTGTGAGCAGTGCTGCTGCTGGGGAAGTCACTTCTCCTCAGCCTTTCATCCCCGGGCACTTTTCATCTTTCCCCTGTCTGAGAGAGAGACAGAGAGACAGAGAGGAGCTCCTCGTGCTGCTCCTGTGCAGGAGCCACAGCCTGTCACAGTTCTGCTGCTCCCTGCCCCACT
>VXBI01007178.1:67668-78925 GCA_013397375.1 Toxostoma redivivum
CCCCCCTGCTGCTCTGGCCTTGGAGCAGGAGCCCCAGGGCTGTCCCTGAGCCTGCTCAGAGCCTGGCAGGGTCACCTGAGCCCAGCAGAGTCACCTGGAGCTCAGGAGGGTCACCTGGAGCCTGACAGGGTCACCTGAGGCTGAGTCCTGACCCTCCCCAGCAGTGATTAAAGTCCCAGTTTGTGACCACAGCTCCAGCAGTGAGCACAGCCCCAGCAGTGACCACAGCCCCAGTGTGTGACCACAGCTCCAGCAGTGACCACAGCCCCAGTTTGTGACCACAGCCCCAGCCCAGCTGAACCTGCCCAGAGCTTCCCCAGCTCCAGAAGTTCCTGCTGCCAGCCAGACAAGCAAACAGCAGCAGAGGGGTGGCAGGGAGCAGCAGGCCCGAGCACCAGCAGCAGCCCAGGCTGGTGCTTTCCAGAACTCCTGCACTGACTGTAACGAAGCTGTCCCCAGAGCCAGAGCTGGCAGATGAAAGCAGAGCAGTGATCACAGAGCCCAGGCTGCTCTCGCTGCTGCTCTCACACTCGTGGGGCTGGGTTCACACACAGACACAGCACCACTGCTCTGCAAAGCCACCATGACCTACTTTCCATTGCCATTACTCCATGCATGCCTTGAGTCACTCTGTAAACTGAATATCGTTTTGTCTTTGTCACACAAATGTAATTTTGATTGGAAAAACCCAGAAATCCCTCTTGTCCCACAGGAATTGCTCCATTGAGAAACAGAGCTCCAGGTGCTCAGAGCCCACAGGCTCCTCTGTGCCACCCACAAACACCAGGCAGCCTCCAGCTCCAAACAGCAGAGCTGGCACAGCTTCCCTGATTCCTGCTGATTTCTGGTGTTGTCATTCCCAGACACCAAAGCTCTGGAATCACACCTGAACCTTGGCTTCCTCCTCAGAGATCTCTTCTCTGCCCTGCCAAAAGCCTCCTTTCCCAAATTCCCTGCAGTGCAATCCGGGTGTCCCAGCCTGTGTGACCAGCTCTGCCCTGGCGCTGCTGTCTCCTCCCGGCCCCGAGGAGGAGCAGCAGCTGAGCTGGAGGAAGGCCACGGCCACTCTGAACAGGCAGAAACCACCCAGCAGGGATGAGATAAAGAACTCTGGCATGGAAACGTTCAGGCACATTTCCTGACAATGATGATGCTGTGATGGAACTTAAACTGCTGGAAAAATTGTTCTGTTACTGTGTGCTATGATTCAATTACCCATAAAAAGTTCTACTCAAGACATCTAAAAAACTACAAAACACACATTCTGGGACACACAAGAGCAAAACCCTTGCCTAGCAAATGTTCACCTTGAATGTGAGCATTCCTAGTTCCATTTTTATTTTATCCCTAAATTCACAGGGTGCCCAGCTGGGGTCTGAGCTGGCACACCCTGGCCAGGCTGGACATTGGGGTTTGGAGCACCTGGGACAGTGGGAGGTGGGACTGGATGGGATTTAGGGTCCTTTCCAGCCCAAACCTTTCTGAGATTCAATGAGAATTCAGTCAGTGCATAAATGAAATGCTGAGACATGAAATCATCTCGCAGGCCCCAAGAAAGAATCTGTCTGTAATGCAGCACAGCCAGCTCCCAGAAAGCTCAGCCTGCAAACTCATTACTGTGGAGATTCCTGCTTGGGAGGCTTGGGAGGCACACTGGGCTCTGCCAGAGCACAGCAGCTAAGCCAGGAGAAAAACCAGAGTCCTGCCATCCAGCCCTCGCTGGGTTTCATTTTTTGCTCCACTTCACAAGCAATAACTGTGGGATGATAAGGATTTGCAAAACAAACAGAAAGCTGCACAGTGCTTGTGTTTGGAAGCTCTGAGCATGAAAATCCATTTCAGGCCCTATCTCCTCCCTTGCTGAGATAAACCCCTCCTGAGCGTGCTTAAATCTCCTACAGAAACAAACAACCCCAAAGCCTGTTATTTTCCTGGCACAGCTGCTCTCAGGGCAGGGGCCTGGGCACCCCATCCAGCCACCTTTTACACTCACACAAGTTCTTCTCCTCAAAGTTTAAAGCAAGGAAATGGAAATTGGCTCCACAAAGCCAAGCTGGATCCACCACAGCTGCTCCCACTTCCATCTCCTCCCCTTGTCCCCTGGGAATGTCGATCATTCCCAACGTGCAGGGGGAAATGAGGGGCCTGGGGCAGCTGAACCCCCTCAGTTACACCCCGAGCTCTCCATCAAACACACAAAATGCTGCACTCGAACCAACAGCAAAGCACAGCCAGGTCTCACGTTAAACAAGAGAAAAGGAAATGGGTGAATACAACGGAGGGGAATTCCCTGGGGATCCTAAATGCTCTGCAAGTTTAAAGAGCTGACCCCAGCTGGACACCTCTGGGGACACTGGGACCTGCCTGGCTGCCCTCTGTGTCACAGCCCCTGTGCCACAGGGAGCAGCAGGGTGGCACACGGGTCACCTCCCATCCCCACACACTCCTGGTCCAGGAGGAGAAGAGGATAAAGCTGTTTGCCTTCCAAACCTTCAGCACAGAGCTTCACATTCAGAACAATGACGTCCCAAAGGAGGAAGAAGCAATTTTAACTTAAAATTATGCTGTTCACTCAGTCTTTACCGTTTCTTAACAAACACATTGCTCTGTCTCTGCCCTCCCAATCCTCAGCTCTCCCTCTACATTTCTAATCGTTCTAAGCTAATTAATTTCCCACAATAACAACCTCCCAGGGACATACAGCTGGATAATCCTCAGCCCCTCCTGAAGTTCGCTTCCTGTAGGGCTGGGGAGCAATTACTGCTCATTAGTGCTGTGCCATACGCAGGGACCACGGGGTCTGCATCGATTGCTTTGGCAGGAGCACCACGAGAGAAAACAGGAGAGTGTGGGGTCCCTGTTAGGAGAAAACAGGAGAGTGTGGGGTTCCTGTTCACAGAAACTCCAGGGGACATGGCATCAGGGGACAGGCTGGGGTGCAGAGACAGGCACAGCTCTGTCCTCTCCATTCACACACAGCAGAAGTGGGAACAGGAGCAGCCTGGGGGGGTTTTTTTGTGATACCCTGGGGGGTTTCTGTGATGCCTTGGGGTTTTTTTTCGTGATGCCCTGGGGGGGTTTCTGCGATGCTTCCCTTTGCATAGAGCAGAGTGGAATATCTCAAATAACATCCAGCCTGGGCAGCAATTGGCCTTTTCTGGGAATTCCCACAGTACCCAGAAGAGCAGAGGCCAAGCTGTTCTCCCTGAAGGTGCTGCTGTTCCTGAGGAGTTTGTTCAGAACACTGATGCACATACCTGGAGCACTGAGTCTGCACCCGTGAGACGTGAGCAGCAAGGCAGGTTCTGCCCAGCAGCAATGCTGCTCTCCCTGCAGCTTTATTTGCAGCTGTGATCCTCATGGCTGCAACCCCCGGTGTGAAATCATCCCTCAGCATCACCACCCCGGCGAGCCACGAGCTGCAGGAGCATCCTGGGGAGGGACTGGAGGCAGCCCCGGCTCCTGGAGCAGCTGCACAGGCAGGATTCCAGCTGGAAAAGACATCCAGAAAACACTCAGGGTGGAGTGGGAGACTCCAGGAACTCAGCAGCACTCGGGGGCACAAAGTATAGCTGAAATCAAGTGTTCATTCTGCTAAACTTGGTAATTTATTGCTTCTCTGATGTCCAGCTCTCTTCAAAATTTACATCTGCTGCCTGGATTGGAGCCTTTCATGTTCTGTTTCTGAATTATATGTTGCATATGTTACAGCACGAGGAATTTGACTTTTCAAATGCCAACAAATGGCTACAAAATTGGCCCCTTGTGAATAACAACCCAGCAGCTTTTCCATGTAATTATTTTGCCCGGGAATTTAACTTGTAAGACATGAAAGTTGTGCTGGCTGAAAGAGCAGCACAGAATGATCCCAGAGCACAGAATGATCCCAGAGCACAGAATGATCCCAGGCACAGAATGATCCCAGAGCACAGACATCCATAAACACAGAATGATCCCCAAACACAGAATGATCCCAGAGCACAGACATCCATAAACACAGAATGATCCCCAAACACAGAATGATCCCAGAGCACAGAATGATCCACAGACACAGAATGATCCCTGGAGCACAATGATCCATAAACCCATAATGATCCCTAAATCCAGAATGATCCCTGGCACAAGGAGAGGCAGCTGCTGCTGGAGCTGGAGCTGGTGCCCACCTTCACTGGACCAGGCTGCTCAGGTTGCCAGCTGCTGGCAGGAAACAAAAGATCATTTTATCATTTTAAGAGATCAAACACTGAGTGCAGTCAGACAGAGCAATACAGGATAAACCCACGGGGAATGACATCTCCCTGTCACTGAGCCAGTCCCTGTGTCCCTCGGGGCTGGGGGAGCCCCTGTCCCCACCCTGGCTGCTCCCAGCTCCTCACTCGAGGCTCAGCAGCACTGCCTGCACTCCGAGCAGATGGCATTTGAGACATTCCATCGCACTTTTGTCCTGATTCACTCCACATAAAGTTCTTACATAACTCTGACATTTAGTGTCTCAACCCGGGGAGAAATTCCCCTTTCTTTGTCCTGTACTCTTGTGCCTTTTTATTTTATTTTATTAAGATTTCAAGGTAAATGCTGATCTTGCCACAGTTGAAATAGGTGAACTCTTGTGGCCATGGGGGGAAAGCCCTGGAGGGGCAGGACAGAGCCGTGACCAGCAGTGCCAGTGCAGAGTCCCCTGAGGCAGGGAGCAGCTCAGCAGGGCTGGCGACAGTGGCACTGGGGCTGCTGGCTGTCACTGGAGCCGCGGGAGACTGGAGCTGCTGGGACCAGCAGGAGCAGGAATTTCGTGTGCAATCTCTGGTTGGGTTAGCCAGTCTCTTCCCAGCAACAATTTCCTTCTTTTGATAGGAAAAAGGAAGTGAAAAAAAGAGAAAATGTAGATTAAATCTTCTTGGATTTGGAATTGGGGCACATTTACATCCAGAACAAATTCTGTGTAATATTTGGTTTTGTCAAACTAAGCTCAGCAAAGTGCTTTCTGTAAAGATCCAAAGCTGCAGGAAGACAGAAGCAGAGACAAACCATGGATTGTGCAGGAGCAGAACACCGAGGAGAATGTGGTTAGTAAGATCATATTGAGCCTTATGGGATCCTGAGACTCCTGCCTAAATCCCGATGAACCCAAATCTAAAGCACAGAAATAAAAGCTTAATGCTGAGCCTAATTCTGACATTTCTGCCTTGGAAACCTTCCAAGGTAGGCTGGATAGGCAGAGACAGAGCCTTGGGAAGGCTGTGAGCCTCCATGAGGTCTTTATCAGCCAATCTAGATGGAAGCGTCTGAAGGAAAAAGTAATTCAGGAAAAACAAACAAATCAGCCACCCCAGAAAACATCAAACACCAGTAAAACAAGTTCATGTTTTCCATTCCATCAAATACATTTTAAACAAGATTTGTCCCTGTCTGCTGCAGAATGCTTTGTCCTCTAATCGTGTGTTATAGAAAATCTAAGTAAATTGTTTATCAAAAACAGTTTCCTGTCCATGAGCTATTAATCCATGGCTGTGTGGGCAGCGAGTCCTGGCTCCTGAAAGCCAAGGGGCTTTGGACGTGCTGGGATTGCTCCAGCCCGCAGCAAGGGGGCTGCCACTGCTGCTCCGGGTTTGCCCCTGGAATATGAGCTGCAGGCAGATGAAAACTAATTAGGAGAGAAAATAGATTGGTATCGAGGTGACAAAGGCGCTCGTTATCGCAGGAACCCCGAGCTGGGGAGTGAAGCACAGCGAGCCCTCCCTCGGTCCCCTGTGCCCCTCGGGTGCTTTGAACGCACAGCGGGGCTGGGCTGGGCTGGGCTGGGCAGGGCTGGGCGAGCCCAGCGGGTCCTGCCTGCTCTGCAGAACTGAAAAATCCATTATTTGTCATTCCGGGCTCGAGGCAGGACGAGAACCGGCAGCTCCTGCTGCCAGAGCGGGGCTGCAGCTCCTGGGCTGCCCAGCCCGGGCATCCCCTGCTCCCCACTGCCAGGGACAGCCACAGCCTAGGGACAGCCCTGGGGACAGCGTGGGGACAGCCCGGGGACAGCCCTGGACACAACCTGGGCATCCCCTGCTTCCCATTGCCAGGGACAGCCTGGACAGCCCCTGCTTCCCATTGCCAGGGACTGCATGGGGACAGCCTGGGGACAGCTTGTGCCCCACACCAGGACACCACAGGGCAAGCTCTGACCTGTGTGTGGGCTCGGTTGAAGTAGCAGGTGACACCACGCAGGTGTGAGCTGAAATAAAAGCAAAGACCCGCGGTGTCTGTGGGAAAGATCTCAGCTCTGATCCAGCAGCCGTGCCTGGGGCAGGGAATTGAAACATCGGGCTGTGGGAAATTAGTTATGGGCTTTGGCTAATGGGCAAATTAGTCTCCGGGAAAAATTGCCCCGTTTGACTTTATGGCCAGCCTTTAGTCACACACACGCTCAGAGGAGATAGAGGGGCATTAATTAGTGATTGGAGATAGAGGGGCATTAATTAGTGATTGGAGATAGAGGGGCATTAATTAGTGCTCATTATTGCTGCCTCGGGTGGCCTTTGTTTCACCGCAGCTCCAGCATTGGATTCCCAGGGAATTTATTCCCTTGGAATATTCCTGTCCCCACACCCAGGGGCTCCCCAAGCCCCAGGGACATTTTCTGCTGCTCTCTCAGGTCATTGGGGGTCAGTTTGGCCATTTTAGGGCAGGATCCTTCCTTCCTTCCCCTGCCCATCACAGGGGCTCAGTGCAGCCACACAGCCCCAGCCTGGCTCGTCCTGCCCTGTCCCCACTCAGGAACTCGTGGGGTCCCAGTCCCCCCTGGTGACCCCACCCTGTCCCCTGTGGGCTCTCCCCTGGCTGCAGCCACCCCCACAGCCCTGGGTCACCCAAATTATCACCCAGCTCCCTGCCACTGGGGCGGGCACACCCCAAAAACGAGGAGCCCCTGAAGGCAGCCCCAGCCAGAGCTGCTGGGGGGGGCTGAGTCCTAAGGCTTGGCAGTAAAAAAATCTTTAGAAGCTCATGGATATTTTCAGGGAAAAAACGTAATACTAATCCTAAGCATTGAGATAAACAGCCATGCTACATTTAAAAGATGCTCTATTTATTCTAGGGATTTTTTTAAATTATAAAATCAATGAAGTGTTAATGATTTTAAGAATTAGTTCAGTTCACTCAGAGTTTCAAAACAACTTTTTTTAGTCCATGGCATAAATTCATAAGCTGCTCAGTTTGACCAATTTGTCAAGGCAATTTCCATTAGTAAACATGAATATTTAATGAAAGGGAAAAATGGCATGAGCAACTTCACTTAAGCGACTAATGACTTACTGGAAAACAAGGAAGACACATTATTATGCCACTTCTTTAGGTACTTGCAGAGCACAACCACCTAAATGTTCAGCAAGCTCCTTATTTTACCTTGTCTTTATTTATCTGTGTATCTGTGTGTCTGCCACTGCTTATAGATGGCAGCAAATCCACTCAAAAATAAACCACTTTTAAATTTCATCCAGTCACTGCTGCTGGCTTTCACAAGAGGGCCTGAAAGTCCCTTCTCCTCCTTCCTTGCTAAATTGGCCAATTTGTTTGTTTAACAAAAAATACAGGGCCTGGAGACCTCACAGCACTTGTCAATGTACTGAAGAGAGGAGAGCAGTGCAGGGCTCTGAGAAACCAAGCCCAGAGCCAGAAGCTGAGATCTCAAACCTCAGCTGGATGCCAGGAGCAGCTGGCAACACCAGGCTGTGCTTCCAGCCATCCCCTGGGTGACATCCATCCTGGGGGTGACATCCATCCTGGGGGTGACATCCATCCCTGGTGAGACATCCATCCCCGGGGTGACATCCATCCCCTGGGTGACATCCATCCCTGGGGTGACATCCATCCCTGGGGGTGACATCCATCCTGGGGGTGACATCCATCCCTGGTGAGACATCCATCCCCTGGGTGACATCCATCCCTGGGGGTGACATCCATCCTGGGGGTGACATCCATCCCTGGGGTGACATCCATCCCCTGTGGAAACACCTCGGGGCATTTTAGAGGAAAGCCAGCGGGATGGGCAGAGCCTGCAGCAGGGCCAGCGAGGATCGGTGTCCAGGGGAACAGAGAACGGGGCAGAGCTGGAGCTCGGAGCCCTGGTTCCTCCAGGCACAGAGTGAACACAGCTGGAGGAGACAGCAGCTGGGAAATTCACCCTAGCCATGGACACAGTGACACCATGGATAGGGACACAGGGACACCATTTATAGGGACACAGTGACACCATGGATAGGGACACAGTGACACCATTGCCATGGACACAGGGACACCATTCCCATGGACACAATGACACCATTTATAGGGACACAATGACACCATTGATAGGGACACAGTGACACCATGGATAGGGACACAGTGACACCATTGATAGGGACACAATGACACCATTGCCATGGACACAGTGACACCGTTGATGGGGACACAGTGACACCATTGATGTGGACACTGTCACACCATTGCCATGGACACAATGACACCGTTGATGGGGACACAGTCACACCGTTGATGGGGACACAGTCACACCGTTGATGGGGACACTGTCACACCATTTGAGAGGAATGCCGGCGCTCCTGGGCAGCAGGAGCTGCCTCTCCGCCCGGCTGACCTCCCTCCGCCACAAATCGCTTCTGACAGCTGCTCACAAATCCTGAAGTGCAAAGCTGTTTCCTTTAGTCACTATCCCCGTAAAACACACTGACTCTCTTAATTACATGCTTAGTTTTTTTCCAAAGGCTCTACCCATGCATGTAGGCAATAACTCCAGCTGGGAGGCAAGGGACCATGTAATGGAGCGAGAGCAGTGCAGCCTGGTGGAAAACACCCGGGGACCCTGCTGGGCCAGCACCAGCTCCCCGGGGACACCTCCCACCCACGGCAGCCCAGCTGCGGGGCTGTGTGGCACTGCGGAGCTCAGCGGGGACCAGCAGGGTCACACAGAGCCGGGACCTGCAGGGTGACACAGCTCACACCAGCGGGGTCACAGAGCTCACACCAGCAGGGACACACACAGCTGGGACCAGCAGGGTGACAAAGCTCACACCAGCAGAGTGACACAGCTGGGACCAGCAGGGTGACACAGAGCCGGGACATGCAGGGTGACACACACACACCAGCAGGGTGACACACACAGCTCACAGCCGCAGGGTCAGAAATGCCTCCGTGCTGTCACCTGCTGGAGCTGTCCTGGGCCACGAGAGGGGTGCCCCAGGAAATCCCAGTCACCCCAGTAAATCCCAGTCCCCCAACACTGGGAATGCCTGGCACAGCTGGAACGCCTGGCACAGCTGGAACGCCTGGCACAGCTGGAATGCCCAGCACAGCTGGAATGCCCAGCACAGCTGGCAGCTGCAGGATCCCAATCCCAGCTCTGGGGACAGGAGCAGCCCCAGCTCAGATCAAAGAGCTCAGAGCAGCCCCTGACCCGCAGATCCTCACTGATCATCACTGAGCCCTTCTGTGCCTGAACTCCAGAACATCAAAAGCGTTCCAGCCAAGCAATTTTCTGGGAATTTGGTATGGATTTACTCACGGCACAGTTTGTTTGAAGTCTGCACCGAGGCACCTTTATGCTCTTTCACCCCAAAGCATCCCTCTGCTGGGCTTCAAGGTAGAGCAGCAAAGAAAAATTAATTAAAAACAAATCTAACAACCTAAATCCAGAAATTAAGAAGCAATTAAAAAGTATTCTTCTGAAAAGAGGAAATTATAATAAGATACAGCTGGACTCACAGGTTTAGAATTCTGCACCCAACTCTGCTGAAAGTTTATTTATCCAACTCCACCACGGTGTCTTCCAAGTCCATCCCCCCTAAAAGCAACAGAAATAACTGCATCCTCACTTCTCAGAGAGTTCCCTGCAGTTCTCTGAGTCACAGCCAAAATTCTGTCTGGAGCAGTTATTTTGGGTATGACTTTATCACCAGGGAATGAAGGAATTAAAAAAACCCTATTTTCTGGTCAAAGAATTTGTTGCCACGTCTCATATTTCATTCTGAATTTCATTTTTTTTTCATTTTTTTTCAGTATATTCCTTTCCTGGAGCAACATTCATGGAGGTGATACAAGCAGGGCGCTGGGGCAGCAGCTTTCCAGCACAGGGACTTTATTTGGAAGTGTATAAAACCCTAAGAACTAATAAAATATTCCTGACTCCCAAGGCAAAGCATGTGCAAGATAAGAAGGGTCAATGCTGAATGGATTATAAACACACGAGTTTCTTCAAATTCCCTTCCTCCTCCCAGTTTTTAATACAAAATAAGATAAAACACAAAAATAGCTTTGAGCATGTTTGAAAGTTTAATCCCAGAGTGGAGGAGCTGCTGGGATGGCTTATCACAGCACCTTGGTGTATAAAAATATATATATATAATGTATATTTATATATATGTGTGTATATAAAAATGGAATTCATTGCACATTTTATACATTTGTATAAATTGAATTCATTGCACATTTCTATATAAGAAAACTGGAATTCACTGCACATGAACATAAAAGAGAATTCATTGCCCATCCATACCCACACAAACACTTCCATTTAATGTGCACAAGTAAAGCTTTCATTTCCATTAATTTGCACGATAAACATCTTCACTAATTATTCCCCGTGCTCGCACTAATCACCTGCCTGGAGGCACAGGGTTGATGGGGCTGCTGACAGCTCTGATGGAGCCAGCAGGGCCTGGGTGATGCTGAATTCCTGCAGCTGCAGTTCTTCAATTCCTCAATTCTTCAATTCCTCAATTCTTCAATTCCTCAATTCCTCAATTCTTCAATTCCTCAATTCTTCAATTCTTCAATTCCTCAATTCTTCAATTCCTCAATTCTTCAATTCCTCAATTCTTCAATTCTTCAGTTCTTCAAATCTTCAAATCTTCAATTCCTCAATTCTTCAATTCCTCAATTCTTCAATTCTTCAGTTCTTCAGTTCTTCAATTCCTCAATTCCTCAATTCCTGAAGGGGCTCAGGAGCAGCTGGGGCTGCCCCACCCTGCCCCTCCCTGCCTCCGAAATCACTTTTTTTTTTTTTTTNTTCACTTTTTCCTGCTTTCCCCGCCCCCCCTGCTCTGGAGGATTTTTTATTTTTGCTGCCTGCCAGGATTCCAGTTCCCTGCGGGCTTTGTCCTGCCAGCTCCCGCTCAGGATTGCAGGGGCAGCTCTGCGGGCTCTCACTCGGCTCAGCCCCAGCTCGGACCCGGTGACGCCAGGACCCTTAGCCACACATATATTAAAAAAAAAAAAAAAAAAA
>VXBI01007190.1:1509-13632 GCA_013397375.1 Toxostoma redivivum
TCCAACCACAGCTCCAGGCCATGAAGTCTCAGCCCCCTGGCTTGCTACCTTTCCTTCGCCATTGTTTATGCTTTTTGGGTAACGGGTGTCCTTGATTCTCTAGCTAGGAAGGGATTGTTTTGTCTAACTACCCTGTGAAGAGAACTTACTAACACCTAACATGAAGTTTCAGAGTTACACACTAAGCAGCAGAGAATCTGAAAAATATAAAAGCTAAGTCCCAAGACATCACCTAGGTATTTAGTTCCTAAAATTAAATAGGAGCATTTCAGTGGAGTGAACTTTGAAAGTTCAGCACTGAAAAAGAAAAGTTTGCATGAGCTCCAGTGTGACCTTGTTGTATCCATTTGGGGACAGACTTTTTAGCAGGGCCTGCTGAAATAGGATAAGGCATAATGTTTTTAAACTAAAAGAGGGATGATTTAGACTAGATATAAGAAATATTTTTTTACAGTGAGGGTGGTGAAACACTGAAACAGATTGCCCAGAGAGGTTGTAGACCTTCTATAATGTCACCCACCTAGTGGATGAAGGCAAGGCAATGGATGTAGTTTTTCTGGATTTTAGTAAGGCTTTTGTTACTGTCTCTCATAGCATCCTTCTGGAAAAGTTGCCC
The DNA here is from genome assembly GCA_013397375.1 of Toxostoma redivivum. Lineage (NCBI taxonomy): Eukaryota > Metazoa > Chordata > Aves > Passeriformes > Mimidae > Toxostoma > Toxostoma redivivum. The sequence goes on from VXBI01007190.1 coordinate 2,126, forward strand.
AGCTATGGGATGAGTGGGCTTACAGTGGGCTGAGTGAAGAACTGGCTGAAGGGCATGGCTCAAAGGGTTGTAATAAATGGGGCTATATCTGGCTGGTGACCAGTCACTAATGGTGTTCCTTAGGGGTCAATTCAAGGGCCAGTTCTGTTCAATATATTTATCAATGATCTTGATGCAGGATTTAAATGCACCTTTAGCAAATTTGCTGATGATACCAAACTGCGAGGTGCTGTTGACTCTCTTGAGGGACTAAAGGCCTTGCAGAGGGATCTACATAGATCAGAGCATTGGGCAATGAAATTTAACAAGTCCAAATGCTGGATTCTGCACCTGTGACAGAGTAATACCAGATGTGAGTATAGATTGTGAGACGAGTGGCTGGAGACCAGCCCTGCAGAAAGGGATCTGGGCATGCTGGTTGAGACAAGTTTCACTTTTTCGATTTTTTTGCTTTGCTTTTTTACAAACAAAGCCATGTCTGACATAGGAGTGAGATTTATTTATACTCATATCAATGGTTTCAATACAACAAAGATAGAAAATATGTATTTTCTGCTTTATTTAGTTATTGGTATGATAAATTTTCTTTTGATTACAGCCATTGTTTTTGTTGCATTTTATTATTGGCAAGTGCTGAAAATAAATTATGTAACACAAAGAAAGGAAGCAAGACATACACAGAGGACCACAGAGATATGCTTCAATCAAGTATCTTTTTTTTATATATCCATTTCTTTTGCTGATTCAATTTGTAGTGCAAGACTTTCAAATAATTCAGCTGCAGTCTAATCTATATTATCTTTATGAAAACTACTCCTATAGCTTGAACTAGCAATTGAGTGTCTGCAAAGAAGGTTGTACTATTTTGCATGATACCACGTGGGTATATTTTGCATTGAATTTTATGTCTGAATTAATTCTATAAAGTTTATATAATTTGGTGGTCTCTTTGTTAAGTGCAAATAAAACAAACGGGCTACATTTGACCTATTTTCCTGTTTAAAAAAAAGTCAAATGTGTCTGTGGAATTGGAAGAACATAAAAAGTATATTGTACCTCTTCATGTTTGTGTACTAATGTGGAAACACCAAATATTGGTTTTTAGTTCAGACTGGAATAGAGCAATACCTCTTCATACTGTGGCGCAGAACCTTTTGTTTTCTGTGCCTTTATTTCAGTAAATTTTGTTAGTACTAGCATGTTGTGGTTTAGGAATGGTACTCCCCAATTTAGTGCCCCCACCAAGACTCTCCCAAACCAGACACCGCACTCTTCCCCCTCCACCCTCACTGAAAGCACAAAAGGCAAAGATCATGGGTTGAGAAAAGAACAATTTACTGAAAACAGCAATGAGATAAGAAAACTAACAGTAACAGCAAGAATATTAATAATAAAAGCTATAAGACAAAGAAACTATTTACACGGAAAACTTTGACAAATACTGACTGGCTCTTCCTGACCACATTTTTCCCCTGACTGGAAAAAGGTCACGCTCCTCCTCTGAAGCCAGAGAGAGTGCCTTTCCCCCATCCCTATCAATGACATGAGGTGGTATTGAATAACATTAGGGTCTGGCCATGCCCCCTCCTGACTACTGTAAAAAATTAGCCCTCTCCTGGCCTAAACTAGGACACATGTTTTCAAACACTGTCAAAATTGATGGAGTTATTCTAGATTTTCACTTTTGTGAGCCATGAGTTGAAAATAAAAATAATGACAAGATTGTTTTTAACCATAACACTTTTTCTGGCTCTTTCTTTAGCACTGAATTTATATTTTTTTATTTATAAGACTATATACATAAAGCACTATAAATATATGTTGTATAATATATATGTGTTTTTATATATGTTTGTCATAGCTTAAACTCAGCTGGCAACTAAGCCCCACATAGGGGCTTGCTCATTCCCCTCACAGTAGGATTGGCGAGACAATCAGAGGGGGGAAAAATGAGACAACTCGTGGGTTGAGATAAAGACAGTTTAATAGGAAAAGCAAAAGCCACACATGCAAGCAAAGCAAAATAAAGAATTAATTCACTGCTTCCCATGGGAAGGCAGGTGTTCAGCCATTTCTAAGAAAGCAGGGATCTATCATGAGTAATGGTGACTTGGAAAGACAAATGCCATCACTCCAAACATCCTCCCATTTCTCTTTCCTCCTCTAGCTTTATATGCTAAGCATGACATATAGTATGGAATGTCCCTTTGGTCAGAGTCAGATGCCCCATCTGTGTCTCCTCCCAACTTTTTGTGCACCCACAGACTACTCATTGATGGTGTGATATGAGAAGCAGAAAAGGCCTTGATTCTATATAAACCCTGCTCAGCAACAGCTAAAACATCCCTGTGTTATCAACACTTAATTTAGCACAAATCCAAAACACAGCCTTATAATAGCTACTATGAAGAAAATTAACTCTATCCCAGCCAAAACCAGAACAATAGAACATATATAAATATATTTGCCTCACAATCTCACAAATACAAAACTTGTGAATTTTTGCATTTTTGATGGAATAAATAATTTCTTAGTGTTCTGGAAAACTGTCCTGCAGTCTGGGAGTTAGGAGCCAGTCTGCAGAAAGAACTGTGGTGTGAAATACATGCTGTGTAAGGAGAGGGTAGGAAGGCAGCTGCTCCAGGAGGATGTTAGCCTCCTCTGGGTTGCAGTTATTCTTTCTGCCTGTTAAGAGGATGTGCTGTTTCCCTTAGATATTTGTCTGGCTCTTCTGAATGGACAGGGGCAGCAGGGAGACTTGTGAGCCAATGGCAGAGATAGTGGCTGCTCTGGCAACATTAGCTTCATAGTCATCATTCCCTCTAAATTAAAACTTGTACTGTCCTCCTATAAAGGGTAGAGGAGGGAGGGGAGAACCTTGGGGTACTTTTCCCCCTTTAGATAGCAAAGGAAGGACCTTTCCTCATAAGCTGATCCTTTGTATTTTGAAAAATACAGTAGAAAACTAATTGTGATAACTGGTTCTTTTAGCTTCTAGTATGGGTACTCAACAGTGCAGAAGCCAATACAAAAGGTTTTATCTGATCAGGAACTATTATGTTCTGATATTAATTGTAATTTAAAAATGAATTTACATGCATCTTTTGGTTTTTTGCAACCTTAGATTGGTGAATTATTGAGCACCACACACCCTGCCAACAAAGCCAGCTTAACTCTTTTCTGCCCTGAGGAAGGAGAATGGAAAAATTCCAACCTTGACAGACACAGCCTTCAAGACTTTATTAACATTAAACTCAACTCAGCTTCCATATTGCCTGAGATGGAAGGACTCTCTGAATTCACAGAGTATCTGTCAGAATCAGTAGAAATGCCATCACCCTTTGACATTTTGGAACCTCCAGCTTCAGGAGGCTTCTTGAAACTCTCCAAACCCTGCTGTTATATTTTCCCAGGTGGAAGAGGGGACTCTGCACTGTTTGCAGTGAATGGATTCAACATGCTTATTAATGGAGGATCTGAAAGAAAACCTTGCTTTTGGAAACTTATCCGGCACTTGGACAGGGTAGATTCCATTCTGCTCACTCACATCGGAGATGACAATCTGCCAGGAATCAATAGCATGCTTCAGAGAAAGATAGCTGAACTAGAAGAGGAACAGTCTCAAGGGTCTACTACCAACAGTGACTGGATGAAAAATCTGATCTCACCTGATTTAGGTGTTGTATTCCTTAATATACCTGAGAACCTGAAGAACCTGGATCTTAACTTTAGAGTAAATAGGAGTGCAGAAGAAGCTTGGTTTACTCTCCAGTATTTAAATAAATTGTCTATGAAACCAGAACCTCTTTTCAGAAACATAGGAAATACCACTGACCCTATCATCTTATTTCAGAAAATGGGAGTTGGCAGACTTGAGATGTATGTGCTTAATCCTGTCAAAAATAGCAAAGAGATGCAATATTTTATGCAGCAATGGAGTGGTACTAGCAAAGATAAAGCTGAATTCCTGCTACAAAATGGCCAAGAACTAGACATTCCATTATCCTGTTTCACCTCTGTCTCATCCCTCATTGTGTGGCATCCAGCTAATCCTGTAGAAAAAATAATCCGTGTTCTGTTTCCTGGAAACAGCACACAGTATAATATTCTAGAAGGACTAGAAAAACTCAAACACTTAGACTTTCTTAAACAACCAATGGTTACACAAAAAGACCTAACTGGAAACATTGCTAGTCCAGCTGTGAAACAAGCAAAGCTGAAACAGCGAAGAGACAGCAGGGAGAGTCTGAAGCCTGCTGCAAAGACACCAAGCAAGCCTGTCAGAAAGGAATCTAAAGAAGAAACACTGGAGCCTGCAAAATCTAATCCAGCACTGGAAAAGCTTCATAAATTGGAAAGCAAAGAAAAAGTTCCAGTTAAAAAAGAGAAATCAGCAAAAGGGGAGACCAAACCTATAGTGGCAGAAAAAGATGTTAAAAGTAAAGAAGAGCAAAAATCTGAAACTCCTGAAAAACAAGCTACAGATGTAAAAGCAAAAGTGGCAAAGGACAAGCCAGTGAAAAAGGATGTCAAAGCAAAACCTGAAGAAAAGAAAGAGGAAAAAGAAAAACCAAAGAAAGAGGTTTCTAAGAAAGAGGAGAAAACACCCATCAAAAAAGAAGAAAAACACAATAAAGAAGAGATCAAGCAAGAAGTTAAAAAACAGGTGAAAAAGGAAGAGAAGGAAACTAAGAAGGAAGTAAAGAAAGAAGCTCCACCAAAGGAAGTTAAAAAAGAAGGTAAAAAAGAAGAGAGGGAAATTAAGAAGGAAGAAAAAGGAATAAAAAAAGACATCAAGAAGGTTCCTAAAGAAACAAAGACATCTGCTGCTTCAACTGAAGTCAAAAAGCCATCAGCAAAGCCTAAACCACAAAAGAAGCCAGAATCTACTAAAAAGGAAGCTATTTCTGCTGAAAAGCCAAAGGAAAAAGTAAAAATTAAGACTGTCAAGGAGATTAAAGTCAATGGAGCTCAAGCTGCCCTTGTAGCAGTTGGAGCCACTACCACAACTGTAGCAGCTGCAGAAATTGCAGCTAGTGGAAAAGAACTTCAAGTTGAGAGATCCCTTATGTCTTCACCAGAGGATTTAACAAAGGATTTTGAGGAATTAAAAGCTGAAGAAGATGAAACAATAGAAGAAACAAAACTTCAAGTTGCACTCATAGAGGATGAACTGAGACTCACTGGCACAGAACAAAGAGAGACCTTTGAAGTCCAAAAAGAAAAATTAGATCATGAAGGACCTGTTGAGTCCTCTGATGAAGGCATAACTACCACAGAGGCTGAGGGTGAGTGTGAACAGACACCTGAAGAATTGGAACCTGTGGAAAAGCATAAGATTGATGACAATGAAAAGTTTGAAGATGAGGGAACTGTCTTGGAAGAATCATATGAAGGAGGAAATTATGAGGAAAAGGCAGAGACAGAGGAAGCTGAAGAGCAAGGTGAAGATGAGGAGGTAAAGACACAACTGGTCACTACAAAACCATATATGAAGAAAGCAAGAAAAATTCAAGAGAGTTCAGAAGAAATAATGGCTGGTATTAAAGCCAAAAGATATATTGAAAAGGCAGATGATGAGGCATCAGATGAACAGGTTGAGGAAGACAGGGAAGAAGCAGTAGAAAAGGCAGAAACTGAAGAGATTGAAGAAGACAAGGAAGACGAAGCAAAAGACTTTAGAGATGAAGAGAAGACAGAAAAAATAGAAGCTGAAAATTGTGTGATGGCTGTAGTAGACAAAGCTGCAGAAGCTGGTGAAGTTGAAGATAAATATGGCCTATTTACACCAATAAAACACTCAGAGCCTCAGTCTCCAGCAGTGGAACTGGCTGCTTCTATACATGATGAAACATTACCTGGTGGCTCAGAGAGTGAAGCCACTGTTTGTTATGAAGAAGATAGAGAAAATCCACCTGAGGAATTCACTGCTACTTCAGGTTATATACAGTCTACCACTGAAATATCCAGTGAACCAACTCCAATGGTCGAAATGTCTACGCCCTGGGATGTCATGAGTGATGAAACTAACAGTGAGGAAAGTGGGTTACCTTCTCAAGAGTATAAGGACATTACCAAGTATGAGACATCATTGTACTCTCAAGAATTTGCTAGACCTAAACTTTCTCCACTTCCAGATGCTTTTAATGGATTATCGGAGGGATCCAAAACAGAGGCCACAGAAGGTAAAGACTATAATGCCTCAGCTTCTACCATCTCACCACCTTCTTCATTAGAGGAAGACAAATTCTGTAAATCTGCATTCCAAGATGTATATTGTCAAAAAGGAAGTGAAATCCAAGGCACTGAAAAATTAGAAATCAAAGAACCCTATCCAGAAGATGGTGGAAAACATAGTACAGCCAAGAGCCCAGCTAAGAGTTTTTCCTCTCCGTCACCTGTTGTCAAAACACCACTGAGTGAACGCAGTGTGAACTTTTCACTTACTCCCAATGAGATCAAAGTCTTGGCTGAGCCTGTCCCCATTGCTACATTGTCTGATGTACATCAAGAAGTTGCCAAAGAGCCCTGTGCAAGCCCTGAAGATAAAACATTAGAAGTAGCATCTCCCTCACAGTCTGCTGCTGGTAGTGCTGGCCACACACCTTATTATCAATCTCCCACTGATGAAAAATCCAATCAGCTTCCCTCTGAAACCAATGAAAAGTCATCACAAGTTCCTGTTATCTTTGAACTCAGTGAAGACAAAGATGAGTCTGCCAAACCCAGAATTAGCCCTATGGATGAGCCTGTGCCAGATTCAGAATCTCCTATTGAAAAGGTTCTCTCGCCTCTACGGAGTCCACCACTGATAGTTTCAGAGACCACTTATGATACATTTTTGAGTGCTGATGTAAAGTCTCCCACCAGAGATTATGGAAATCCTTCCAAGGGGAAACCCAAAAAAAAAACAACACCTGTTCAGATGAACCCAGCTTCTGAAGCCAGCTCTATGAGCCTTTTCCAAGAAAAACAAGGTGAAAAAATTATGGAGTTTATGGTAATTAAGGAAGGTTTCAGCCTAGAAAGGAAAATGGAGGATACAGTACCCAGCCGCTCTCAGTCTTCACTGGTCTTGGNTAAATCTGCATTCCAAGATGTATATTGTCAAAAAGGAAGTGAAATCCAAGGCACTGAAAAATTAGAAATCAAAGAACCCTATCCAGAAGATGGTGGAAAACATAGTACAGCCAAGAGCCCAGCTAAGAGTTTTTCCTCTCCGTCACCTGTTGTCAAAACACCACTGAGTGAACGCAGTGTGAACTTTTCACTTACTCCCAATGAGATCAAAGTCTTGGCTGAGCCTGTCCCCATTGCTACATTGTCTGATGTACATCAAGAAGTTGCCAAAGAGCCCTGTGCAAGCCCTGAAGATAAAACATTAGAAGTAGCATCTCCCTCACAGTCTGCTGCTGGTAGTGCTGGCCACACACCTTATTATCAATCTCCCACTGATGAAAAATCCAATCAGCTTCCCTCTGAAACCAATGAAAAGTCATCACAAGTTCCTGTTATCTTTGAACTCAGTGAAGACAAAGATGAGTCTGCCAAACCCAGAATTAGCCCTATGGATGAGCCTGTGCCAGATTCAGAATCTCCTATTGAAAAGGTTCTCTCGCCTCTACGGAGTCCACCACTGATAGTTTCAGAGACCACTTATGATACATTTTTGAGTGCTGATGTAAAGTCTCCCACCAGAGATTATGGAAATCCTTCCAAGGGGAAACCCAAAAAAAAAACAACACCTGTTCAGATGAACCCAGCTTCTGAAGCCAGCTCTATGAGCCTTTTCCAAGAAAAACAAGGTGAAAAAATTATGGAGTTTATGGTAATTAAGGAAGGTTTCAGCCTAGAAAGGAAAATGGAGGATACAGTACCCAGCCGCTCTCAGTCTTCACTGGTCTTGGATGAGCGGAAGTTAACAGGTGATCTCTCACCAACTCAAATAGATATTGGTCAGTTTGGTTCCTTAAAAGAAGACACCAAAATGTCAATTTCGGAAGGCACTGTTTCTGATACATCTGCAACTCCAGTTGATGAGGTTGTAGCAGAAGATACCTATTCCCATATAGAAGGAGTANTACTCCCAATGAGATCAAAGTCTTGGCTGAGCCTGTCCCCATTGCTACATTGTCTGATGTACATCAAGAAGTTGCCAAAGAGCCCTGTGCAAGCCCTGAAGATAAAACATTAGAAGTAGCATCTCCCTCACAGTCTGCTGCTGGTAGTGCTGGCCACACACCTTATTATCAATCTCCCACTGATGAAAAATCCAATCAGCTTCCCTCTGAAACCAATGAAAAGTCATCACAAGTTCCTGTTATCTTTGAACTCAGTGAAGACAAAGATGAGTCTGCCAAACCCAGAATTAGCCCTATGGATGAGCCTGTGCCAGATTCAGAATCTCCTATTGAAAAGGTTCTCTCGCCTCTACGGAGTCCACCACTGATAGTTTCAGAGACCACTTATGATACATTTTTGAGTGCTGATGTAAAGTCTCCCACCAGAGATTATGGAAATCCTTCCAAGGGGAAACCCAAAAAAAAAACAACACCTGTTCAGATGAACCCAGCTTCTGAAGCCAGCTCTATGAGCCTTTTCCAAGAAAAACAAGGTGAAAAAATTATGGAGTTTATGGTAATTAAGGAAGGTTTCAGCCTAGAAAGGAAAATGGAGGATACAGTACCCAGCCGCTCTCAGTCTTCACTGGTCTTGGATGAGCGGAAGTTAACAGGTGATCTCTCACCAACTCAAATAGATATTGGTCAGTTTGGTTCCTTAAAAGAAGACACCAAAATGTCAATTTCGGAAGGCACTGTTTCTGATACATCTGCAACTCCAGTTGATGAGGTTGTAGCAGAAGATACCTATTCCCATATAGAAGGAGTAGCTTCTGTCTCTACAGCATCTGTTGCTACTAGTTCATTTCCAGAACCAACTACTGATGATGTATCTCCTTCTTTGCATGCTGAGGTTGGATCCCCTCACTCTACTGAAGTTGATGATTCCCTTTCAGTGTCAGTTGTACAAACACCAACAATGTTTCAGGAAACAGATATTTCTCCATCTAAAGAAGAATGCCCAAGACCCATGTCAATTTCTCCACCAGATTTCTCACCTAAAACTACAAAATCAAGAAACCCGGTGCACAATCACAGATCTCCTGAGCAGTCAGCTATGTCAGTAGAATTTGGTCATGAGTCCCCTGAGCAGTCTTTAACGATGGACTTTAGTAGGCAATCTCCAGAGTCTCCTACTGTAGGCACTAGTGTATACCATATATCTGAAAATGGACTGACAGAAGTAGATTATAGCCCCTCAGATATACAGGAGCCTATTTTTGCATGGAAGACTTCCCCTGTGGAGCAGTCATCTTGCTCTCAGGAGAAGGATATTTCAGAAATTATTTCAGTTTCTCGAATTGAAGCTTCATCCTCGACTTCATCAGCTCATACACATTCCCAGTTAACTTCACCACTGCCAGAAGAAACCTTTTCAGGTGCAGTTCCACCCAAACATATGTCACTACATTCTTCTTTTGCTTCAGAAAAGATGCAGAGCCTAGGACAAAAGCTTTCACCAAAGTCTGACCTGTCTCCATTAACTCCAAGGGAATCTTCTCTGTACTTTCCTAGTTTTCCAGATTCACCTCCTGCAATCACAGAAGCTGTGTCAGCTACTCAAACATCTTCATTATCTTTGCAAGTGTCCTCTGTCAAAGCATTTGGTTACCAAGAACCCCTAACAAAGCACAGTCCAGAACCTTTAATCAGCCCAGAAAAAGAAGATTTAGAGAAAAGCAGCAAGTCACCAGAAGAACCTAGTTATTCTTACAAGGCCCCAGAGAAAACTCTTAGGTCACCAGAGGATATTAGCTACTCCTATGAGGAAGTTTCAACATCTAGATCACCACAGTCTGCACATTATTCCTATGAGATGACAGGGAAAACCATGGTGTCGCCAGGAGTCACAGATTATACCTATGAGATAATTGGGAAAGCTACCAGATCACCTGATGCTATGGATTACTCCTATGAGCCAACAGGGAAAGCCACCAACTCACCTGAAGCCACAGATTTCTCATTTGAGACAACTGGGAAAACGACCAGGTCATCCAAAGCTACTAGCTATTCTTATGAAGCAAGTGCACATTTTACTCCAGAAAAATCTTTAGCAGAATCCCGTCAAGATGTTGACTTATGCCTTGTGTCCTCCTGTGAATATAAACATCCTAAAACTGAACTTTCACCATCATTTATCAACCCAAATCTCCTTGAGTGGTTTGCAAGTGAAGAACAGTCTCAATATCAAAAGAAACCATTAACTCAATCTATAAGAGCTCAACCACCTTCTGGGGGAAAGCAGCAAGGGCGGCAGTGTGATGAAACCCCTCCCACATCCATGAGTGAGTCTGCCCCATCTCAGACTGATTCAGATGTTCCCCCTGAGACTGAGGAATGCCCTTCCATCACTGCAGATGCTAACATTGATTCTGAAGATGAGTCAGAAACCATTCCAACAGACAAGACAATTACATACAAACAAATTGACCCACCACCTGCTCCAATGCAGGATCACAGCCCTTCCCCCAGGCACCCTGACGTCTCCATGGTTGATCCAGAGATTTTGCCCACTGATCAGAATTTGGGTAAACCTTTGAAGAAGGACCTCAAAGAAAAGACAAAGACAAAAAAGCAGGGTACTAAGACCAAGCTGTCTTCTCCCTTTAAAAAAAGTGATGGTAAATCAAAACAAGTCGCTTCACCAAAATCAGCTGTACAGGAACCTTTGAACAAAAATTCCAAAACCGTTTCGCAAAAAAAGGAGTCTGTGGAGAAAGCAACCAAAAATATATCTAATCCAGAAATAAAGTCTCAAGTGGAAGAGAAAGATAAGGACACCAAGAATGCAGCAAATACAACAACATACAAGTCAGCAAAGACTGCAACCACAGGTAAAGACAAGAGTTCTCTCATGTTAAGATTTTCTTTGTTGTTGCAGTGAAGTTAGGTTGCCTTTACATCAGCTGACAATGTGGTTTGTAGCAAACCCCCAAGGAAAGTTCATGTTTTAAATATAAATCTGGCATATTATAGCTACATTTAAATGAATGAAATTCACTGAATTAAGTTTTGCAATCTGATAAATTTGATGTGTCAGTTTGCTCAGATGCAAAGAATTGGAGAGGGTATGTCAAATTAAAAAAACTTAATACTGTTTGAATTGTTAATTAATTATTAGAATTAAAAGGACCATTTCTGTATGTGAAATGAAATTACTTTATTCATAGTAAGAATCATATAGGCATAATGTTCTTAACATAAAGCAATGCAATTCAATATTGTGNCAGGATCTTGCCCACTTCCAGCCCCTCGTTGGGGGGCAAGGAAATGTTAGACAGTGCTGATGTTGTGCCAGCAGTGCTCAGCAGTAGCCAAAACATTGGTATGTTGTCAACACTTTTCCAGCTACAAATGCAAAGCCCAGCACTGTGACGGCTGCTATGG
>VXBI01007191.1:0-14393 GCA_013397375.1 Toxostoma redivivum
CCATTACTTGTCATGACGTTGCTTCTAGTGTTTTGTGCTTGTTTGTTTTTAAGATAAGTTACAAAACCTTCAAGTTGCGTACTCTGCCTTGAAGTTATTAATTATTTGAAAATAGTATTCTTTTTATGGGCATGGAAGGTCCATTTTTGAGAAACAAATTCAAGGGATTATAACTTGTTGTGTCAGGTCTAAATTAGTTAAATTAGTTTCAGAGGTCTGAGGAGCTGATGGTTGAATCACTTGGTGTACTGCATTAATCAAAGACACAACTTCACAGAAAAATGAATAAAGGTTGTTTTTTTATGTCCATGTGTGGATTTCTCAGGAGAACTGGTAATATTCAGATGTTACACATTTTAAGTGCAGCTCTGTTACAGGATGGGAGTTGATAATCTAAGGTCACATTAGTTTTGCATCTCTAAAGAAAAGAAAACAAAGCTTTGATTTTTCTTCACTTAAGGTATAGGAAGTTACAGCTGAGCAACATAGTGTAGAGGTTAGAGATCATCAGTCTTCAGTGATTTCAAAACCAAAAATATCACTAATAATTTTAATAGTATTTTTTTTTCTTTTTTTCGGTAATGTGTGTTTATGTAGGAGATTAAACTGAAGTCAAAATATAGATAACTAAGAATGTTATTGGAGGAATAATAAACTACTAATGACACTAATAATATACTAACTCCTTTTATTATATGACTTAGGAAAATCCAAGAAGTCAATCCAGAAGGAAAATGCCATTGCAACTGTTTTATGAGCTAAAGTCTATCTAATACTAAATGTACTAGCTCTTATTCTGAAAAATCTGGTCGCTCATAAAAACCTCCAATGAAAATTATTGCCACTAGATTCTCTCACTCTCTTCACTCTCATTTATTTTAAGAATTCTTTAAAAATTATTGAGAAGTGATCTGACAGATTGTTTAATGAGTGTTTTTTTCACAAGCTGGCATCTTTCAAGGCAGAAACACCTATCCACTGAGTAAGTGTTGCTGACACATCTCACTCATGATGGAAAGTAGCCATTGTTAACTTTGAGAGGGTACTTCTGTCACCGTCCATGTTTAATCCTTGAAGCAGTGAAAAGTGGTAGCAAGAGTATCAATAGTGATGATGGCTTTCTGTTTCTGTTTTGAATATCTATAAATGAGAACTATAATGTGGGAAATCTCAGATACATCCAGCTGGATCTGGTCCACCAGAAGGATATATTTAATCTCTAGTTATGTACATTTCCTTTTTTTCCCCAAAATCTGCTACAGGTGTGTAGGAGTAGACAATGGAGTGGACAACTTGGGTTAATAGCTTGTGCTTCCTCATCATTTCTCCTAGGTTTTGTAATCTGTCCCCTGTCATGGGAGAGGTTGCAGTGTCAACCAATCTCATGCGCCTTATCCTTTGTTGTGTCACATGTGCTTTTATTCTTTATCATGTGTTAACCATACACCAACCATTTGACAGGATTGTTGGTATTTTGATCATGAGGGATGCAAATGTGGGGAAAGAGAGGGACATGTGGCATTTGATTGTCTTCAAAAGAGATTTTGTGGTTTGCACTAGCCTAAGGGTTGCTCACATCTGTTGTGAATCCATTACTGTTGGTTGCATGGTAATGATTTCCAGTGACACCTGATAGATGCCAGGTTAGAAGTGAAAGACCACAAATCTCACAGGCTTATGCTGATTTTTTAGTATGGTTTTAGCTGAGAATTCACTCAAGAAAACATTTTGCAAGTTTGAGTAATTTACTTTCTCTTTTTTCTTATTTTCCCTCTGCACCAGGCTTGTTCTATTTGAATATGTAATCTTCTGGTGGGTAGCCATGGTTGGTTTTGAAAGTGGGAGCACATTCGTGGTGGGAGAAGAAAAGAGTTTAGAGGACTTGGGTTGTAAAGCACAGCATGGGAGTGGAACTTGATGGGCAAGGCTCAGTGCACTTCACTGAGTCATAGCATGTTTTGGTGGGGTATGTACTGAAGCAGGTCCTCTGGATTAGGATGTAGGTATTATTAATCAAGTAATTGAGTTGTGATTTGTTGTCTGTATACCTGGCAATCTCTGTACAGTAAAGTTCACTAGTGGGTCAGCTGCAATTCTGTGCTTCCTCATATATGCTCTGCTGGTTTTTTGATGTTTTTAGAATGTGGTACAAGGCTTTTTTCAGTGTATTACAGACATAAAATAGAGGGGCTGTTATTTTAAAGTGAGTTATTTTCAAATTGCCTCCTTTCTTTGTAGGAATTCTTTTTTCAGTGCTCTTTTCCAGACTCTTTAAAAACCTCCAATACTTAGTGCATTGAAGTGTCTCTTTGGTATTTGTCTCCACTTATAATCGTATTTAGACTTCAGTATCTTCATAATCTCTGTAACTTTAAATATGGTGTCACTGGTTCTTAGTCTTTAATTTCTATTTCCACATAGTTCTATACAGGTATTGATCTTTTGATCTTGTATCAGAAAGCTGTATTGCAAAGATTTCACAAATTAGACTGATAACAAATTTTTAAAATGCTTTTTGGTAATTGAAAATAATCTGTAAGGTGAACCATTGTCTTAAAAGAACATATGTTGTAGGAAGCCAGGACTTTACCAATTAATGTGTACTACACTTGTGTGTACGAGAGCTAGGTTTCCACCTGGAGTTTCACTTCTGCTCTGCAGAGTGTATGCAGCATTATAGTCTTGCATCATTGTGCAGAATATTTTGCAATGCAAGGGTAAAACCTCAGGTCTGTCATAAGATAATGTACTTCTCTCTGTTCTTTTGCTGTCTGTCCAAGTTAAATTTAATTTCTTTGTGATTAAAATAGCCTGTTTTCTGGATCCATGTGAAGAATCACTGGTCACAATGTAGGTCTATCTTCCAATTATCCATAAGACTGTTAAGCTTTGCAGATTACATTTTTGAGACCACTACCACTTTGAAAAGGTACTTCTGAAGGGATTCTTTGTTATATCCAACATAAATCAAGACTGACTTATTTTAAGCTCCTCAGAAAGGCATTTGTGAGCACTGAAGTTAGTTTCCACTCCCGAGCCATATGTGTTAAGGCTCTCAACCTTGTCCACCACAGATGAAGGAAAACTATAACAAAGAAATGATAGCAAAGATTAGATACTTGTGCTTTTAATATGCTCACGATAATCTACTTGGTTTTACTGCTCAGGATGTGTTCTACTCAGCTGTGGTCCCTGCTCTCATCAGCTTGCCTTCATTATGGGATTTTTTTTAGTGCAACAAAATTTAGAATAGCTGTGATTTCATTTGGGGCAGAAGTTTCTCAGGCTTAGGAAAAGCAGAACATGGGCTCCTCTGCTCAACGAGAGTAATTTAAAGTGCAAGCAATGTAGTTTCCTTCCAGAGAAGATCTCTTTGTTCTGGGAAGAAAGTTTCCTCTATCAGTTTGAGTACAACCTTTTTTGGGAAGTTGAAGTGTTAGGCTGTCCATGGCTGGAAAGGATTTCTCCCTTGCTATCAGAATAGGTTGTAAGAGGTATGGAAATTTTTGGTATTTGTGTTTTGGTTTTTTTTCCTTCCTCCAGTTCTCTCAACCGTCAGTAAGAACACCTTGATAGTTCTGACTTCAGATATTTGTCTTATTTGGGATGCGTTTTCCTGATAGACAGCACTTGGATGTAAATGAAGTACAGAAATGCTCTGTGAGGTGAAAGTTTTCAGTATCTCATACAAGAAATATAGAACTGCCAGTTTCTTCTCCATTTATCAGGCAATTAATTTCATACACTGTGGGTAGGTCTTACTATTGGTTCTTTTTCCTTTGCAGTCTTGGACACAGTCATGCCTGCTCTCCAGCCACCTTATTACCTTGAATTACAGTGCAGTATACTACTTACAGCTTTGGCACACCTTAACCAGTTTCGAGAGCCTTAGAAAAAGTGCGACTGTCCCAGGTTAGCATGACTAGCATGAGTAGGGCTCTCTAGTAAGTGTTACAGTTTGCACTGGATCTGAACTATTTATTGCTTGATAATTCAGATGATTAATTGGTGCAGGACTGAATTGATCAGCCTCTGTCACTGTATACCTGCAGTGATGAACAGCTATGTGACTGACTGATTAGTCCAAGAGAGTTTGTAGAGTGTAACCAGAACCACCTTCTCATGCAAGAAGTCACAAGACACTTCTCAACATTCTACAATAGTTTCTACAATACTTTTCAGATCTTAAATATAGAACACCAGCATGCACAAGATAATATTTCTACTTAGAGAAGTTATGACTTTATAAATTTAATAGATTTGAAATAGTAAGTCTAACTAGTTCTATATAAACAATATTACAGAGTTTCCTTTTCTTTTTTGCTACCTGTAGGAAAAATTTTAATAATTAATTTTTTTTATTACTCCATTTTTAATTACTCAACTGTAAAATAAAAAGAAGTCATTAAAAGCATAAAAATCCAAAGATAGTGTCAGATATACAGCATTTTCAGTACTTGCAGCCATATTCCTAGATAGGACAGAAGTTTGCTAGATTTTCCTTGGCAGGACAGAATTTTGTCAAGTTTTCCAGACACATCTATGGTAAGTGCAGGAAGTCTGGCCATTAGTGGTGTTTTCAAATCTGGAAAATTTTGGTCTTGGATGGCATTTCAAGAAATCTTGGGTTTCTAGTTGGAACCAGTTTCCATCATTTAAAACTGATTGCGTAGCAGACATTGGTAGGATATCCCTAAACATGTTGATCTACTGCAACAAAACCCTCAACCCCTTCTGTGGCTACATACATGTATATGTGCACACAAACACACACACACACACATACACGTGTATAGACTGGGGCAGTTTTAGGGGTTGTTTCTTTTGAAGGGTTTTTTTATGGCATTTTTTCCTGAAATCACTCTGGGCAATGCAGGCCATTCAGGTGCTGAGCTGTCTGAGGATGATAATCTCAGACTTTGCATGTGAGCCTCCACCTACTTTCTTTATGTTTGCTTTTATTGAAAGCATTCATTGGGTAAGTCTTTGCCACACCAGAGTGTTCCTCTGATTCAACACTCCCATTTTTAAGGCTGTATTGCTCTTTATTATATTAGAGTAGTGCATAAAGAGTCAGTTACAACGAGAGTCCCATTGAGACAGGCTGTGGAAAAAATGAGTAAAAGTTTATTTCTGCTCTGAAGACACACAGTCTAAATAAATGAGAAAGAATAGAAGAAATAGATAAAAACAGCTGCAAAAGGGGTACATTTTTTGCAAGTGGTGTCTAAAATACATCTACTGCATAGTAGTTTTTTTCTCTTTCAAGTGTTCTTTTGGTGATTTTAACAGTGAGTAGGTGCCTGAATTAAGAGTTAAAAACAAAATTTCTATGTTGTAGGCCATATTATCATTATACTCACTTTAATGTCTGTACAACATTAGCATTTGAGACTGCAGGAACGTAACTGCTTTACTTGTCGGTATTACACTGCAGTCGATTTTGGTGAACCATAAAAAGTTTGCCCCTGAAGGTAAAACTACACTGTATGCATGTTCCTAGCATACTGCTTTGGGGATAAACATGTCATAAATCAACTCATTGCTCTCAGCTGAATTCCTTCTCCAAATGCAGTTTCTGTGTAGATAATAATGTTCAGAAAGACTAATTTTCTGTAAACCATAAAGTTTTTTGAAAATAATTCTATAAATAAATGTATTTGAGCAGGATTGGAAAGAATATTTATAATCCTAATAAAGATTTGGGGTTTTAGTGAAAGGAAAGGAGGGGCACATACCAGCATTTTTAATTAGCTTTCACCAGCACCTCCAGTTTGTTCATATGTGTTCCAAATATTTGCATATTGTGTTTCCTCTCATTTACATAATAAAAAACTTTTGGACTTCATTGAAACTTCTTCTTGTAATTGTGCATTTGGAAAATTAAATTTCAAGCTTATGGCACCCTGTCTCCTACTTGCTTGGATCATAGTGTGTGGTTAAGATGCCATCACTTGAGACCTTTTTTACAGTGATGTTTCTATTAGTTAGGGCTTAATATACTGTGGGTTCAGATGGATGTAATTGTGGCCTTGAGGTGCTGGTCTAAAGAATATCATCTGGGTTTGTACTCAGGTATTCTTGGATTAATATTCTGAGATTTAGAACTTGTCCTGTCTGGAATTTAAATACTGTTCCCCAAGCCTAAAAACATTTCAGACTCTTAAAATGAGGCCTTTATTTTACCTCTTTAATTGCAGTTTGTTTTGGTTTTTTTTTTCAAACTCTTGTAGCCATTGAAATCCAGGAAGTAACTTCTAAACTACCTTTACAGCCTGAAATGGATGAAGTGCCTCTTTGTTCCTCAGTTTAATTCCCAAATTAATTAAGTTAGAAAATTCTTACATCTGCATCTCCATTTTTCTTAGAATATGTAAAGGCAGAAAAAAAAATCCCTAGAGATTAGGCAAGACTTTGAAGTGTGAACAACTTTATTACATTTGAGAGGGCAAGTCTTTGTCACTACAAGGCTGATTTTTGTGGGTTTTGTAAATTTTTTGGTTTTCTGGTGGGTTTTGGCTTGTTTTGATTTTGTGGTTTTGTTTGGTTTTTTATGTTGTTTTTGTTTGTTTGGGTTCTTTTGGTTCATGGCTTTTTTTCATGTTTTGTTTGGGTTTTGGTTTTTTTCTTTCTTCATTTTGTTGCATTCTGAAATTATACCTTTGGTTTCGGGATTGAAATTTCAGTTTATTCCTACATGGAGAAAAGAGACATAAACTCCCCCATGGTGGGCAACTGTATGGGGTTTTCTTTTACTTAGCAGTCTTTGACCCATACCTCCCCTGGGTGGAAATGGCAGGGTAACAGCTGATTTTGGCTACACCCTTAGCTGAGGGTGGATCTGCTCTCCATGTATATCATGAAGTGAACCTGGAGGGGAGAGAATTCCAAAAATCTGCTAGTAGACACAATGCTTTAAAAGTATTACTTCTACCCTGCCGAGTATATATTAATTGGTTATAAACCTTAGTTTTGAGGTTGTTATTCACCTAATTATTCGCACAGCAGTGCATGATGAGTTTAGAGGTACATTTACCATTCCATTGTACTGGCAAGAAGTCTTTTCTATGGAACAGAAAGAATTTTTTGTCGAAAGCTCNTAGAAGTTTAACCAATTAGCCTTTAAGTTGTCTGCCTACATATATCATTATTGTAAGTGTTTTAGTATCTGGTGGCATTTCTATTTTTTTCTTTTCTCTTCTTCCAGATCATTACTAAATACATTTATGAACTACTGCAGAATGAATGCCACTTGAAGAAAGTTACTCTTCCAGTAAGTATAATTTATTTTTCCAAGGGCATTTTTTTTTTAATCTGTACCCAGCACAGCCTGTGATCCCATATTCAGATAAAGACAAGGGGTGCCAAGGCTCTGTGCAATGCATTGTCTCGAGGCAGTGCTGTTACATTTTACATGTGTGTGCATCTGGAGATGTGGTTCCACCTCACTTCTCATGTGTTTGATTTCTCTAACTGAGCTTTCATTAACTTACCAGAATTTTCAAAATGTCATGCTTTTAATAGGAGCACCATAATGTTTCTGAGAAGTATTTGTGGATATTTTGAGATGCCTACAGCTAGATGTAGAGAACAGAAATGTCTTAGCAGGCAGCGGACTACACTCACATTGAGTATCAGTAAACTTACTCCAAGTCATTTTTTAAAAAATGCTTTTCAGTAATTTGTAATATGTATGTAATATAAAGTGCTTATGTTGCTTAGTGAAAATACTTGATCAACTCTTGGGAAAGATGAAGTGCTGTCCCTCACATATCAGAGTGTTTATAAATACATGTAATGTGGTATGATGATGTTCAGGTATTTTTGTACTGGAGAGTGCAGGGGAGACTGGAGTATGACAGCACTGTGGAGATTTTCCATCATTATAAGGGATTCCTATGCTCTTTGAAATCTTTTGAATTGCTGTCGTTCTCAGACGAACCTTTATATTCAGTCAAGGAAAACCTGTTTAGGCTATGGAAGGAAAAGGTCTTTTGCCTTAACAGTTCCATAACATTTTGCTATTCCCATTCCCATTTCCATTCCTTGAATGCTCCTTAGAGAATGCTTTGATGACCTGCCCAAACTACTTACAGTTTCCTAGAAGGGCTTTTGCAGTGTCTCGTGGTCATGGCAGAAGGAGCTGAGCTACGAGGTTTATAGAGGAGTTGAAGGGCAATACTCACAGCCTGGTACTTGCATCAGTGCCCTGAGAACTAAGACTGAGAAGGCATTTCCCCACTTCAGATTGTTCTGTGTAGACAGACATAGGATTAGGTTCGTCATGACAGTCTGCCTAGTGTAGTGCTAGTTAAGATCTCCAGCTTTTTGGCTAATTTTCTTGGTGTGATTTTGGTCCAAGAAGTACTTCTGGAAAGATAATGTATCAAAAGATTTCTCAAGCCATGTCACACTTTGTAAAACCATGAAGCTGTCTTTTATAAACATCAAAATGGCCAGATTTTAAGGCTATAGGACTTTTCTTGATTCCTAAAAAAGAATATGAAGACTATGCATAAAAGTAGTGCAATGCTAAGGCTGATGAATTAGCTCCAAAACATGACAATGAAGAAACCTGGGATAAGTATTACAGTACCTCCATCAGCTATGTCACACCTGTAGTGATTCATCTGCCTGGCTCTAAGGTTTGGGTTTCTTGGCTTGGAAGAGGAATGGTCCTGGCCAGTTCCCATTTTTGGATTAATCTCTATTTACTTGTATTTAGAAATTGTGTAGTAAGCATGGATACAGTTGCTCAGTAATACATTTAAGCTATTCTCAAGTGTATTACTTCCAACTTCTGTGAAATGTCATAATTTAATTGATTTTGGAGCAAAGTGAGAAAGCACAAAATATGCAGGTGTCTAATTGTGAGCATTGTGGAAAAATTTACATGAGGTATGAACACTGTTCTTCAGGAACAGCTGTTATGTGTAGCCAGCCCTCACCACAGTCAAAAATAGGTTATGAAGGCATATACAAAAGTGAAAAATTGCAACAATACATCTAGAAGTCCAACAATTAAAGCTATGTAGAAGCTAGGTTTAAATCACCACTGACAAACTCCGAAGGACACAAAACTCTCTAGTTTAAACCAGTAAAGGAGACTAATAAAAGTAGTAAAACAGCTTTTCGGATGAGAATAGAAGAGAGTATAAATGTTGGCAAGTTACCTATAAAATCACAGGAAGTTCACAAAAAACAAATTTGAGGAGCTTGTTAGAGTTGTAAAGGCTAATAATGAAAGAGCTGATAAGGCCAGTAGATGAACTGCAGGTAAAATTAAAATTGAGGTCAAATAAGAAAAACTAACATTATTATTTCCAAGACTGCTTGTCCATTTTCCATACACTTAACGTTTTATTTTCTAAACAGGTTATAACTCTGTACAACTGTCTGAAATTTGTCATATCAATAGAGGAGACCATAGAACTAGTTAGTATGTTGTACAATAAACAAATTCCAGGATGAGTTTTTTTTTAAATCTAGGGTTCTCTAAGAAGTCAAACATGAAGCTGCAGAGCAACCAATTTGTATTTAAGTTACTGCTGAAATATAATAATAATAAAACATAGGGGGAAATGAGTACAAGTTTCTTTAAAAAAATTCTAGTTGCAAGCCAAAGAAAAAAAGGAATTAATACAAGCTAAAAACTTTTCTATTTTTTTTTTCTAAAATTATTTAGGATAGTTAAACCTGAAACTGATTATGATGAGTTGGGAAATTATTAATTGATGCTTAATAATGGAATGATTAAATGACAGGAGATTCAATTCTGGTAAATATGAAATTATGGGAAAGATAACTCCCTCTGTAAACACAACAGTCACCTCTAAATGAGCTATTACAACTCTGGAAAGAGCTTGGAGTGATTGTGAGTTCTCTGAGAACATCGGTGAGTGCTCAATGGCAGTCGAAAACCCTCAAAGCACATAGGATGTTAGGAATTATGAGGTATCGAGAACAAAACAGAAAAACATCGTCATTCCACTCATTATGTTGCCCCTCATGTTAAACACTGCATGAAGTCTGGACACCATATCAAAAAGGATATGAAGAATTAAAAAGAAATACAGAGGAGGGTTGCAAGGATGATCACAGGCATGAAATGCTTTTCAGACAAAGAAAGATTAAACAAAGATTCTTTAGCTTGGAAAATAGATGACTGAGGAAGGAATATGACAAATCTATAAAATCATGAAAGGTGAAGAGAAGATGAATAGGGAATGGGATTTTGCTTTTTTCATAATAGAGAACCTAAGGGGCATCAAGTTTAAATTATCAGGCAGGAGATCTCTACTGAAAGAGACAGTATTATTTCATATATGTCCCAATTATATTGTGGAACTCATTGCCACAGAATACTATCAAGGAGAGAGGTATAAATGCAGTCAAAAAAACCATTTGACGATATTAAGGTGGGATAGGTACCTTGAACTATTGTACATGCTTGCCTAGTTATATAAACTGTGGCTTGCAAGGTTCCAAAGTTACTGGCTGTTAAGGCCAGGCAAGTATCATTCTATAATAACCACTCTGTTTTGTTACTGTTTCCCTACACAATCTGCCAGTTGTCAGAAACAGGACCATGGACCTTGGTCTGACATACATATGTATGTGTGTATATATATATGTATATATATATGCATGCATGTATATGCAACCTTTTAATGTGAATATTTTAGAGATGAATGCAAATTTTTCTTTTAACTTTGTCACAGGTGATCACAAAGTTGGTGTATTGGCTTTCTTTTTTCTGTCAGCTGATAATGAAGATGGCAGTGCTGTGATTTTTGAATATCTGAAATGTGTTTTGGGACTGTGTTAGGTGGAGTGGGCTTTTTTTTAGCATGATTTTAGTAGGGAATGGAAATGCTATGCTTCAAAGGTTTAGCATAAAGGCATTTTATGTTCTCTCATCTTCCTTAACTTCAACCTTGTGTGTAAAGTTCAACTTGCTGTCTCTGTTTTGCTTTTTTAGGTGGCAGATTCAGTTTTGGATACAAAAATTAATTTATTTTTTTTTTCAGATATGAAAATAAGACCAATTAGCAGATCAGGAGAGCTAGCAAATTGTTGTATTATGCCAGCATCTTTGACTAAACAATTCTGAACATTTTTTCCTACGCAGGGAGGCCAAGTTCCATGTTGCATTATTGTTACTATAAAGCATTGCATTTCTAATTACGTTCAACATGTACTACTGGACTTGAAAATTTTAATGAAGAGTCTCATATTTAGGGGAGAGGCCATTCAGTTACTACTTTTAAAGTTTAATTTAGTGCTCCATTGAAGGTTATGTTAGGGATAAAAGAAAGACTGAAATTTTTCTAGCCAGATGAAGTATTTGCATTTCTCTAGTTTTAGTGGCATAATCAGTGGTTGATCTTTGCTCTTCTTTAGCTGTTGAGGACAAATAGAGTGTGCTTCTGAATTAACTGCATCTTTAGCAGCTTCTGGGGAAGCCTGAGATGGAAGTTTAAATAATTTGTAGCATGTTTGTAGTGGTTTTCAGCCCAGCTGGAAATTAAGCACCATGCAGCTGCTTGGTCAACCTTCGTTTTACCTCCCCCAACACCAGTGGAATGGGGAGGAGAATCAAAGTTAAACTTTTTAGCTGACATAAAAACAGTTTAATAATCTAAAGCAAAGTAAAATACAGTGATAATGGTAGATTATAATAATAAGACAAAAAACAAGTGATGTGGAATGGCAGATGCCAGACCCCCAATTCCCAAACCCAGATCGGCCATGCTTCTGGGTAACTCCCCCCAGTTTATATCCTGGGCATGATGGTCTGAGGTGTGGAATATTCCTTTGCCAGTTCAGGGCACCTGTCCCAGCCATGCTTCCTCCAGGTTTGTTTCGCATACCTTCTCACTGGAAGAGCATGAGGCAAGGAAAGGGAAGTCCTTGACTTTGGGTAAACACAACTTAGCAAAAAACCAAAATATCAGTGTTTTATCAATACCATTCTTGTTCTGAAGCCAAAACACAGCACTGTATCAGCTACTGAGAATAAACTGTATCTATCCTCGCTGAAACCAGGACATGTTTAATTGGCAATGCTGCTGAAATGCCTCACTTTGCAGAGTCTTCTCAGTTATCATTGCTTTCCTCTTTCACTTCAATAGATAAAACCTCACCCAAGAATTATTTTTCTTTGAGAAACAATGGTCTGCTGTCTCCCATACACATTCCTTTTGCCAGTTTTGTTACCTAGTGAAGTTAATACTTGTTTCTAAAATTTCCACAGATTTTAGGTTTTTTAAGTTAGTTGTGGTAATAGTCAAATGTTTATTAGCCACCTGTACTAGAAGGTGAAACATAGAAGATGACTCATCTTGAGAAGCAGATGAGCAGATTTTTATCTCCACCAGCTGCTCACAATTCTCACAATCTTTTTTGAGTATTTTCAGTTTGAATTCTGCTTATTTGCTGTGTTCTTTCCTTCAGTTACAGTTTATACCTACTTTGTAGGCTCAAAGCTCATAATTTTTGTTGTGTTTCTTAACTGCAGTAGGAAAAGTACTTAGTAAGAGAAATAATAAGAAAAATACTCGTGGCATTTTTCCCTTTTCAACATTCAATCTTATAAACCTCCGATATATAAAATAAAAGACTCCTGGAGTCCTGTCAGGTCTCATACATCTTGGGTTGGTAATGACTAATTGTTGATGTGATAGCGTGGATGACAAGGTTAGATTTCAAATGTAGTTTGATTTTACTCTGTATATTGGTAACAGCTGTGGAAAATAGTAACTTGTGTGCTGCTGGAATACTTTATAGACTGATACTACTGTATTAGGTGAAAACTCATTTGAGACAGAAAACATACAGAAAAAGAAATTCACTGTTTGAAAACATTAAGAATCTCATAATAAATCTCACCATAGCTGCCTACATTTACGAACTTTAAGGAATTACTGTGCATTGGGAAAAAAACCAAGAAAAAGAAAATTAAACAGTAGTTTTAAACAGTAAATTATCAGTGTAATTTAGATAGATTTGGCATGCCTAGCAACAGATTACTGGAAGATTGTACTCACCTGTAAATAACAATGTTGAATCAAATTGTTAAATTAATCTAAAAACATTTTCCTGTATTTATTCAGTTTAGATTTAAGTGATCAGAAATCAGTATCCTTGTGTAGGTCCAGAAGAACAAGTGGCTAATAAATGCAAATTATTTTATGTGGCCTCAGTGTATCTGGCATTAAATGGTATTCTATATTGATCTGTCAGTAAAGTAAGGTTGTGTTGTGTATAGGAGTGACCTTTACGTGCATTCCTAAGTGAAAGCTGGATCTAATGAATTGCTACTGCTTGAAGGTAAATTAGCTTGACAAAAATTATCTAAATGTGTTTAATTTTGGGAAAAGAATGAAAAGTAATTTTTTTATTATTTTGGTAGATATTTTAGCTGTTTAAAATTAACTTATCTGCAGAAATGTGAACTAGCTATATCTTGTAGTGCATATGATTATTAAGTGCTAGTATTTCCTATATGCTGTACAATATTTTAGTTTCTAAGTGTTAAAACCTACAGCTAAGTTAAATGTTAGTCTGAAATACAAATTCACAATATTCTTTTCCTAATTTTACTGTTGTAAATATTCAGTTCATGGGTAGAAGTCAGTTACACCTTGCCAAGTACTGTCTGAGAGTGAGTGTTGGCTGACTTTTTACCTAATATGTTTCACCTTTTAAGGTTTCAATACTGCTGTTTTGGAAGCACCAGCGTGATCTATCTGTAGCCCTAGTCTTTTTAATAGAACATGTTCTTTACTGTATTTTCTATTCCTGCACAAAGAGTGAGAGAAAGTCAGTACATTTCCTATGCAAACTCTGAGGCAGGTGAGACGTTACTTTATTTTGGAGCAGGGGAATAAGGTCTTCAGTGCTATGGCAAATACTGAAATATTGAAGAGAGACATGATCATTCTTTCATTTACAAATTTGTTCTGTTCAAGTAGCCTCATTGACTTAATTTTAAAAAAAAAGTTTGGTAGGACCTACATTTTTAAGAATCTGAAAATGCATGCAGAATTAATTTTTCCTATTATAAGGGTAGTTAAGAATACATACCCATATATGAGGAAAAAACTAAGAAATCCAAATAGCCAGTTCCTTCTTTCTCAGCATGGGGATCAAAACCTGATCTGTTTTTCTTCTCTGTTGCAGAGAATGTTCCTAGCAGCTGGACAGTTAGGCTGTGGGGATGGAGGGGTGTGGAGTATAGTAGGAGGGGGAGATGTGCCTGTTCTGTTATTTCTTTTCTTATGGTAGCAAGAGAAGAACAAATAGACATGAGGATTTGTTTTGCCCTCATGGTATTTACATCAGAACAGTTCTTTTGTCTTGAGACGGGCTTTCTAAACCAAATATATATA
>VXBI01007191.1:14958-37078 GCA_013397375.1 Toxostoma redivivum
TACTTTTTTTTTTGTTTTATTGGAACTTTTATTCTAGTGGAATGAAGTTCTTGTCTTGCAGTAAAATAAAATTTAGTTGCATGTCATGTTGTGGTGTTGGGACTGCCATGTAGTTTATTATGGCAGATACTATGACAAGACCCCTTAGCAAGTGATGCGATGCAGCAGAAAACGCTACAGAAATTTGTTACAATTTGGACTGTTTTCTTTTATATTTCATTACGTTTCTACATTTTATTTTTCAACGACTGCTGTAATCTCATGGTAACATGAGCTTTCATGATAACAAGCAAGCTTTTTTACTAGGCTTGTATTGAATTTATTGCAGGCACAGTCGTTTTCAGATTTGCACTAAATACTGATTCATTCTGGTTTATTTTCAATATTTGACAATAGAAGACATTTGTATTTTGTTGACACTATTTTGTTACATCTATTTGAGAGACAGTGGACAGTTTATGTTTTGTTTTTGTCATTGAAGCATTGCAGGTGTAATTCATCATGTGCACCCTGCTACCTAGAGGAAACTTCCTCTAGTAAACATTAGAAGAGCTTATTTAAGACTCATTGTTACTATTACATTTGCCAAGTTAAGCTAATGTTCTACTTTAAATATCAGTGTTGTCACTGTTACGTATTTTGCTAGGTGATTAATTTTTGCATTTGATTAATAATTTTTGCAGCTGTCTTTAAAGTATTCAGGATAAAAAACAGCACTTTTTTTCAGTAAAGCAAAGAAAGAAAACATATAAAAACATTAGGCCATTAAGTTATGTTTGGTTTGTTTTACTCACTATCAAAGCATCAGACTACACTTTGTGAGAGAAAGAAACCTAGCCTGTGAAAGTGAGGCTTATCTTTTTGTAATCTAAAGTTTTTTTTTTCATTTTAAATCAAAATTCAGAGACAGAACAAAAAGTACCTCAGGATTACTGAGTGCAGCACAGGTGTATTGTACGTCTAGTATGGGACTTCTGGTGCTGGTTCCGATACGTTTCCGAAGAAACCCAAATAGCTGTAGCTACTTCAGTTTTTGTACAGTGCTTAACATGCTTGTATTTTTGTTCTTTCCTAGACATGCTGCTGTCTTGGGTAACATGACAGACAAGTATTTCAAACTGGGATATTAACCCTAATTTAACAGATAATTTTAAAGGGTTATTTCTAATACAGAAGAGTTATAGTTATTTTTGCTGTTTCGTTGTCTTTATGTATTTTGTGCAATGATTTGTGCCAGTATGACAGAGATCAGACTTCTGTTTTCTTAAATGGTTGTTATACCTAAAACCAGTTTATTTATCTCTGCATTTTAAATGCTTCTTAAAAAAACAAGACAGGAGAAAGTCCCAGTTGTTGGATGAGAAAATATTTTTACAAAAATGTAATCATTATATAATATTGGTATATCAAACTTCGTGTTCTTTGAGCTTTTGCTTAATATGTTTTTAAAATTCTTAATTCTCTTTAGTTTAGTAATTCCAGCTACTGTAAAACCCACTGTCCCTTTTTGTTCATCTTAAAATTCTGCTAAGTGTACTACATATTTAGGACACATATTATTTACAGTGATTTTTTTGATGCAAAATGAAGAGTGAATTGTATTCAGTTGTGTTAAATCAAATTCAGTTATGTCATTAAATGTGTTGCTGTTTTTTTGTATCCTGTAATCCCTGTACTGGGAATTGCTTGTGTATCTGGTTAGATAAGGCGATATTTATGGAAGTTGAACCCCATTGAAAGTATTAGAATCATTTGGTTATGACTAAAAGGAGAATACATATAGGTTCATGCTGATACCATGTCAGATTCAGGTACAGATCATGCAGGAAGTTATGGTAGGCTGAGTGTAAGGACTCCATATAATAAAAATAATAGTAAAAATTGCATCCTTTTCTGTTTTTTCTGGTGTTCAGTCTTCTACTTGATTTAGTCACATCTGTCACTAATGAAATAACTAGCCTTGATGATAAATAGTCTGAATGAAAATTGTGCTAATCCCTCATGCAACATTATTTGAAGTAGGGAATTATTTTCCTAGATGTTTCTCTGTTTCTGGTAAGGACAGGTCTCGTTCTTGAATGAAACCAGCAGACCTTATCAAAACATCAGTGCTGATGACATGAGAGCATGGATTTTTTTTCTAATGGAATTACGTGAATTTAAAGTGGATAACGATATGGAGGATTTGAAAATTCCCATGGTCTGTTGTGACTTTGTGACACATGCAGACATTGCAGCCAGCTTAAAATATTTCTTGAAGACTAGGTTGTAATTAAAAAAAAAAAAATTGAAAATTACAAAAGTAGTGCTTGAATGTCCTTTTGCAGGAACTAATTCAGAAATACCTGCTTTTTAAAAACAAAAAACCTACACAAGCAAAAAACCACCCTCTAAGTAGGGCAAACCCCAAAACTTTACTGCTTTTCTCTGTGCTTCTCATTCATTTCTAGGAAAAACTGAAAACAGGGATACAGTG
Organism: Toxostoma redivivum; assembly: GCA_013397375.1. Lineage (NCBI taxonomy): Eukaryota > Metazoa > Chordata > Aves > Passeriformes > Mimidae > Toxostoma > Toxostoma redivivum. The sequence continues at coordinate 17,435 of VXBI01007191.1, forward strand.
GCTGAGGTTATCAGTGAGCAGTGGACTGAGCAGGATGATACTGATACTTCTAAAGAGGAAGTTAAGGGTAGAGTAGAAACTGTTTCTCTCTGATGAGACACTTTTGAGGAAAAAGGAATTGAGAAACCCCACTTCTTAAGCATGTGTGAAACAAGGGAGCAATATACAGGCTTAAAATTTTGTATTTTAAAATGCTAGTATTTTGCGGCTGCTGGACATTGTAAAGAAAAGATTCAAAGAGAAATATCCTGGTGAGAATTCCAGTAGCTAGAAGTAAGTCTTTCTTTTAATCTGTGCAATTCCTGTAGGTAATGCTGCTCCTTCCATGTTTTATATCAAACCCTATTGTGTAGATTTGATCTTTTGTGTAAGAGGTGTTGTGAATAGTTGACAAGTGTTTATGTGAGGAGGTAGCATTATTGTGTTAATTTGAAAATTCAAACTTGGTAGTGTAAAAAGATGTTGAAATATGAACAAAGAGAACAAATAAGCAACTAGATAGAGAACAGATTGTCAGAAAAGGAGGGAGAAAATCGTACAAAATGTGAAAAACACATGTAAATACATTAAAATGTGGTAGGACAAAACCTATTTTAGGAAAACAAGTATGAAAAAGAAAAATATGCTAGTAAGGCAGTAAGAATGTAACAAAAGCTAAATTAAACTAAATACTTACTAAAAAGATATTTAAAACAAAAGAAACTGGAAATGTTCTGTAAATACAGTACAAAAATATTGCATAGATTTGTTTTTTTGATAAAATAGAAATTTTCTATTGAAACTTTCTCTTGTGGGAAACACTGATTTTTGTCAGAAGCAGTTATATGGTGTGTGAGAGACTGAAGTCCCTCTCCTGGGAATGAGTGACTGTTTCATTTATAATGAGAATTCTACTCTGAAGATATTCCACTTTTTATTAAAAAGTAAATTATATAAATAAATAAATGTAGATTAAAAGAGTAATTTTAATCTGTCTCTTCTGTATTTTGCCTAAATGGCTCATCCATCAGCTCATCACTGATACAGTGAGGCTCTTCTTAGATCAGTAATTGTTTAGCTGTGCATTCAATAACTGAAGTAATACCAGGAAAAGGTGATCAAAGAGAGAGGTGATTTCTTCAGTTTAATGATGAGGTCATGTAATTGGGTCATATACATATACTTGTCAAGAACTAAACATTTATGATCCTGGTTTCATAATGGTTGTTTACAGGCTCCCCTTGTTAGAGGAGAGGCTGAAGTACTTAGAGAGGAGATTTGTTCATTGGGGAAACAGAAGCTCACCCTGCCTTGGTTGGACATTGTGAGGAGTTTGGGAATACTACTGTATTTGATACCTCTCCTCTAGGGAATAAAGAGGATATCAGCTTACTTCATGAGTACAGGGAAACAGTTGGGTGTTTTCTAAGTCTTCGGAAATTCAGTACATTGTTACCTAAGATAGCCATGGTCTCAGGGATGCTAATAAAATTCAACCACAGCAACTGTCACTTACTCGTTTAAAAAAATAAATTAAAAACCATCAAACAATTGTTGCCTGATTTCAAATTCAGACATTAAGAGATCTTAGATACTTGTATTATTATTTAAAGGAGAATTTATACTTGACATATAGCTGGAAAATAGGTTCTTTAAAGAACCTGGACAAGTTTTTCAGAAGAATAGAGCAGCACCTAAAAATCTGACTTTTCATGAACAAACAAAAAGCCAAGGCTTTGCATGAAATGGGTATTAGCTGTGGAAATGTTTCTCTTTAATAACTGGTAAAACATGGTTTTCAGCTTCAGTTGTCTGTTTTGTTTATCTTTCTCTTTTTTTTTTTTTTACAATCTCTGTTCTCTTTGGTCAAAATATTGGATTTATTTACTTACATTAATGTCATTCATTTATACAAAACTGTCAGGTTGGCAATATTTACTAAGAATTTGTGAGGGTTATTACTTTTGTCAGCATGCGTAATATGTCATTAGTTTTGTAAGGCAGTTGAATGGAGCAACAAAATCATTCAGTGTAACAGCAGTAAATTTTTCCACTATAAATTTTATGTGATTTAGTAATCTTAATGGTTAGTAACTAGTATGATAACACATACTATTTTATATTTTCTCTTTCCACTTCATAAAAATCAGTCAGTTTCAATAGTGGATATTAATACGTTGCTGCCCAGAAATTATGTTATGTTTAAATTACACTAACAAGAATTCTTGCTAAAAATCTTTTAAATCTTACTTTTAAGTATAACATAACTTGTTAGACAAACCTACTTTTTTGTTTGGTCTTAACAGTTTATACAGGCTTAACATAGTATCAATAATATGGGCAAGTGACACTTTCTAGAAAAAAAAAGCAGGTGACATTTCACTGCAATTATAGTTCTGCCACAGAATACTAATACTCACATGCCTTTTATGTCTTCAATGTGTATTGTTGCAGAAGGATGTTAAAATACCACATTTATTTATTAATGGTCAGTTATAGTGCCAGAGCAATCATAACCTTATTTGGGTTTTCTAATATATTACTGAACTACTGACTTTCACTAAAATGGCAATAATCTGCTATATAATTTTATTTCAAATGCTACTTTTCTGACTGTGGTATATGTACTTGGCTTATTCATTCTGTCAGACCACAGAACTAGCATAGCTTGTAAAGTCCTTTTTAGCAGAGAAAACCTATGTTTAGAACTCCCGCTTTTGTGGTAATTATACTAAGAAATCAGAGGTTTTTTAGAGTTTTATGGATGATGTTTTGAGATGTTTCTAAAAACATAAACACAAATGACAATGTATTACTAAATAATGAGTTCACATTTAATTGGTTTTAAATCCACCATACTTAGGAAAGAAAATTTAAAAAGCAGTATATTCAATTATTTCTAAAGCATTTTATGAGGTATTAATAATCTCTCAAATGCTGGTCACCAAGCAGATAGAAGGAAAATTGGCATAGTTGAAAGCAATATTAATTGATCACAAAATACATAGTAATACATGACAAGCTGTATAGGAGTTAAAATATTAAGTCAGAAATTCAAGGAAAGGTTAAAAGCTTAGACTAATGCTGAGCTGACAGGGTATATAAACCCACACCAGCCCCCATGCTAACAGAGGAAAACAATGAGATGACAGCTCTACTGTTTGGAGAGGGGTTGCTAACGACAGCTTATTCCTTTATGATTTCAACTCTTGACAGAAGACAGGTCTGCTTGTTGCATCATGGCAGATGTATCATTACCTTCTGGCCCTGTCATGACTGAACTGGAAAGAAAAACCCCACTTGCAATTCTGAAAGTCTCTTTGGAATTTAGTACATCTTTTCCCAGATACATTTGCCATTTTTCAGTTAATTGTGTGTATTACATTTCTACAGTTTTCTGTGCTACATGATTTGATAATATAGAGATATTTAGAGATAGCTTTGTCTTCTTATATTTTGCTGGTTGTTGTGTTTTAGACTCAGTAGCACCTTGCATTATTTTACTTGTACTTTGTCACTGACCTAAGAAAATCCCTGTTCAAGATAAAAATACTTGTATAAATGTGGCTTGAAAGCATTTTTTTCTCCATTCAAACTGTTTCAGCTATTTCTTAATTGGCTAAGTATTAGTTTAAGGACACACAGTGAACATTTAAAATAGTCACTATCATTTTAAGAAAAAAGTTTAATATGACTTTAAATGGCCTTTTTCATCATATACATATTAGGAGTCTTCCTTTCCACACCACAACCCTTCCTCCCCCATTCAACTTGTTGGATACCAACAGTGACTCTGGAGACTTAAAAAAGAGTAAGAAGGGGTGTGGATTTTTGAAAGTGTGTCAAAAGCCTTGGGGTTTGGGTATGATCAGAATTTCAATAGAGGTTGAGATGAGTTTAAATGCATAGAAGGGGAATATAAAAATCTTGTTTAATTTCTGTCATGTTGTTCTTTTTTTAGTCACTCTGATGTCTTTTTCAAATCTGCTTTTCTCTCAAGCTTTGTGATACTATATTCAAGATCTGGGCTTTCTCCTCTTTGTGTTTCGTTTTAACTGCTGATCCCTTTTCTGTGGTGCTTCTGCCTTTAATATCAGCTGAAGCGGTCTGAATTGCTGAATCAAAGCCATTTTGGGAGAGAGACAGTGTTTAAGATTGTGCAGGGTGAGATTCTCTGGGTAGAAGGTAACACTTCCTGCAGTTATAATCAATGCATTTGACACTTTCAAAGGCAAGAGAAGCCATGACTTGCTCAGGGGTTAAACTTTTTAAATAACTTCCCTTGGGAAAAATACCGTCAATAAAATGGAATAATAAGTTGAAGATTCTTGAGTAGCCTACGTTTGAAAAGATTAGAGATAGGTCAGGTTTGCACTTCTACTGAATTTTCCCTCCCATTTGTTTTTCAAACTATGAGCTTTTGTTTAAATGTGTGCAGTATAACTGAATCAATCTGCTTTAAAAGTAATGTCATCTACTTAAGACAGTGCATTAATTTTGTAGTCTTACTGTCTGGATAGTCTAATAACCATAAGAATGGAGATTAAATTCTGTGTAAAAATATAACTTCAGATTTGCTAACTTTCTCATTTTCTACCCATACATTTATTCTGCAGTTAGTCATTTTGGCTAACAAAACATTTGCAACTTTGAACCTTAATAAATAAGTTTAAATTGTAATATACATTCAGTAATTTTAAAATTTAGGTCTAAATAGCATTATATGGACATTCTGTATATATGATCATTAATTTCTATAGACATGAAGAGGTTTACGCTGAAATTAAATTGATTTTGCTTTGCAATTATTGTGTTTGATAATTTCAGATTTTAGGAGAAATTTATTGAGGTTTTAATGATATTTTTTTCATATAGTCATTTTTATTGAAGCAGCTAATTTGAAAGGCAAAGCCTGACTAAAAATGGTGCTTTAATATGTAGTGCAGTATATGCCTACTGTACAAAATACCAATAAATAATGCACAAATGGCTTTGGAATAAAAGGTTCTTACCTTTCATTAATTATTTACTTATTTGAAATTTTTATTTTTCTTAAGGGAAATAAACTCATAGACAGTACTCTGCAACAGTAGCTAGACAAGACTTCAGCAAGGACATAACCAATGTTTATCAGAAATACAACACTGTATTTTCTAGTAAGTTGCATTGGAATGAGATCTCTACTACCAGAATAGGTTATTTGGTAGAGATTATTCTGCACACAGATTTGTTACAAAATATTAGCAAGAAAGTATAGACTAGTCTCAAGTCCAGCAAGGTATGAGTATTTCTGTGTGGTTTTGGGGATATGCCTGTGGCAAGCTGGCTGTGGAACTGTGACTTTTTAATTGCTCTGAAATTTCAATGGGCTTTTTCTGTTTCTTTAAAGATTTTCAATTTATTATTTATTTGAAATTAATGATATATGTATAATTTGAAAGATGGATGGGTAAATACGTGGTACTATGATTGTACTTGGAAATGCAGTAATTATTTGTGGTTGTAATTGTGTAGTTGTAATCCAGTGTTGTTTTGATTTAGAAAATTCGGGTTTGTGGAAGTGTCATAGCTTTGTGGTTATTTATCTCTGAGTACAGTACATACAGGTAACACCTAGTTTTAGCTGATTTGCTGAGGCAGATGTATCTCTCATTTCATTGTGGGATCATCCAGAAAAGCTGTGGTAGGGGCACCTACCTTCACAGGGTGGTATGATTTAGGATGGAAACTTTGCTAGGCTTTACTTTCATGTATAATAAACTATGCAAGTGTGCTCATCTGATCATGGAATAGGTATTTTCAAGTACCTTTCATATGGTTTTTTGGCAACAATTTCTGTTCAGGTGATCTTGTCAATGATAGTGTGAATATTGATTTTTGAGAGTGTCAGCATAATAAAACAAATCATAGAATCATTAGAACTGGACTTCTAAAATTATTGAGTCAAACTGTTTATCCAGCACTGCCAACTCTACCTATTCCTACATGCCACATCTACACGTCTTATAAATGCCTTCAGGAATGGTGACACCACCACTGTCCTCTGCAGCCTGTGCCGGGGGTTGACAGCCCCTTTCTGTGAGGAAATTTTTTGCCATATCCAATTTAAACTATTGCTGTCATCTGATCACCTGTTACCTGGGAGAAGAGACTGATCCCCTACTGGCTACATCCTCCTTTCAGGGAGTTGTAGAGAGTGACAAGGTCCCCCGGAGCCTCCTTTTCTCCAGGCTAAACAACCCCAGCTCCCTCAGCTGCTCCTCACAGGACTTGTGCTCCAGATCCTTCACCAGCTCTGCTGCCCTTCCCTGGACATGCTCCAGCACACTAACCTTTAAAAAGCATAATTTTAAGAGGAATGATCTTTACTTAATAAGATTCCTCTCTAATAAGGGAGATCTATTAATTGTTCATCAGTTGACATATTAATCTTAAGTGATTAGCTTCATTTTGATTTTTGTAAAAAATCAGTAGCCAGCACTTTTGTTCTCAGTCAGGAGAACATCAGTTCAGGAATCAAAAATATGATTGCAATTTTAAAATATTTTTCAAAGAAGTTAACCACTACCATTTTAAAATACTAAAATTGTCTTTTGACTTACTGTATGTACACATGGCTAAACTATCATCTAGATTATCTTAATGCATTATAATGTGTAAATTGTATTGTTTATAATATATATCATAGAAAAAGTATAACACATGTCATTATAAGTATAGTATATGTATGTGTTCAATATTACACTAAATTGCCAATACTCTGTTGAGTTTTCAAATAAATCAGTACTTAAAAGACTTAACAATTCAATGGTGAGATAAACACTTTCTTATTCATATAATGAAATGCATATTTAAATTAAATTACCCCTTATTTACTGTGCATTGAGCTGAAAAATACTAACTTTAATGCATAGGAATTCAAATAAAAAATGTATATGCCTTTCTGCTTAACCAATTTAGTACTGTTCTAATAATGCACATTGCTGCTTCAGGTAATAAGAAAATAGATATGACAAAGACTTTGTTATGCAAATTAGCACAGGATTGTAACCTTTTGAAAATACAAAGATCTTTGGAATGATATATGTCCCTTTTGATCAAAAACTTTTAAAAGTTTAATAATTCTGTTAAAACAAACTAAAACTGTGGGTAATTGTCTTCTTTTCCCTGAAATGAACAAATTATAACATCAAAAACCTGAGAGTGAGCTATGTAGTAGGTCATTTACTGCTGCAGGCATTTTTTCTCCCTTCAGGATGTGCTTGTTTAGTTTCTCTCACTTTGTGCCTGTGGCACTCTATGGTGAAATTCAGATATGTTCTTCCCCTTCAAGGAATCTCTAGGGTGGTAGATAACTTATACAAAATTAATAAATAGTTGTTGTTTTTTTTATTTTTACCTATCCCAGGCAATTAGTTTCCCTCTTGAGAAGAGTTGAGTTGCACAAAACATATTTATGAAAAAAATGTGTGCTTTTGCTTAAACAGAGAAATTAGACATAATAAGGTGAAATATGTTATTAAGAGAATGGAATTACTCAGTTTTCAGTAATTCCTTTAGAGAAAAAAAAGGAATTGTGAAAATCCTTTATATGTTGATTAACCTTTTTAAACCTAGAATTTTTAAACATGTCAAGGTATAGGAGATTTTTATAGATTTTGTTTGTTTTGTTTTGTTTTATTTTTTAATTCTGAGTTTGTATATTTAGTTTCCTTTCATCTCAGCAACATTCAAGGAGTAAACCTGTTTTGAGGCTATTCAGCTGGATGATTATTTTTGGAGAAGACCAGCTGTGCCATCTTATGTATTCAGAACCACTTGCTCTAGCATATTGCAGTCCTGATCTTCTTAGGAGAAGCAGAGATTGGCATAGATAGCTTAACCTGTTAAATTGTGTGCTACATTGCAGTCTCCATCTCTTTCATGCCAAAGGCTGAGACTTCAGATTGCTTTGGAGGGTAAAACAGAAAATGAAGCTTGGGTGTATATATATGTTGGTATATGAGGGAAAACATCTTGATTTTTCCCCTTTTTTCCTTTTTTTTTTTTTTTTTTTCTTTTTCTTTTTGGTAGTTGTTGATTTTAATTGTCCTTTTAGCTGTGAAAGACAGAGTTGCACTTAATAGCGCAATGGTTTTATGCTACTGCTTGTTTCTAAATACTAAAAAAAAAATCCTAAAAAAGTGACTTAATAAAATTAAATTATTATCATTAGAATGAAATATTATCATTTATTGTAAAGGTTACCTCCTGGGTGTTACCCACTGCCATTTTCATAGCTAGTAAGTAAACACTCTTTTTTCTAAAAATCGTCTGAAAAATATGGGCAGAAAATATTCATGGTGCTTCAGTGCACAGGTGATTGAGTTTCCGCTGACCCTCAGTAGCTGAACCTGTGGTTTGAATCCCAACTTTTCCTCCAGTGTTGAGAGTAATGTGATTGAGTCTTCTGGAATGAGTTCCTGAATGCTGATAACAGGAGGCTTTTCTGTGAAGTGCAGAAGCTACTCATGTGGAATATGCACCTTCCACATCACGCATGGTTGAGATCAGATACAGGATTTTCAAGATTTGACAGCCTGGTTCATGAATAGTGATATTCATACTGAATTTAGGACTATCTGAATGCTAATATTCAACTGATACCAGCTGATGATAAAAATAAGTGATTCCAAGATTCCATTGCAATGCTACAGTGTTGTTGTTATCAAATACTGACAACAGTTATTACTACAATTGATTAAAATGGCATTTATTAATTAATGTCTCACACTGAATCAAACAATTGCAGTCTTTGATTATGTAAGTGTTAGAAGAATGTAATCAATTTGATCTTTTTTGTTAACGTTGGCATTTTTAGTTTTATTTGTTGTATTTATATTCTCCATGTTAGTCAAGTGTTTGTTATTGCTTCATTTTGAAGCCTTTCTTAAAATACTACAGTCCAGATATTTTTTATTCAGATTAACCCCCCCATCTCATACTGTATGTCCACCTTCTCTATACATGCTGTCTTGTGAGATTTTTGGTACATGTAATTTATTTTTCTAAAAGTAGTTTCATGCATGTATGAAACATTTCAGGACAGGAGAGTAGTGGTAGTTTTAAATGAAAAGTATGTACAGCTGACAGAGCTGTACATAGCTTCAAATACCTTCCTTTTAGATAAATAAGAAATGCTTTAATGCTTTCCTGGTGGAAATGAAGGTCTTTCTTCTAGCCTTGTTTTTAGAAAAAATTTTGGGAGTGGTTGTTTTGGATTTGATAAGGACTCCAACAGAAAATCATCTATAAATACCAAAGACAATCAAAATAATTATTTGCTACTTTGACTTCTTAGCAATTCCATGTTATTAGTATTTTGAAAATGTTACTCATTTCTCTCAAGTCCTTGTGTTTCTCTTTGAGAGGTTATTTTAAATGTAACCAACACTATTTTTTACTTTACTTCCTAATGGTAAGGGCTTTGTGGTGTGATCATTTTACATTTGCAGGTAGGCAAGTACTTCTTCTGTAGCAACATTTTTCTCTAAATTACATTTTTTCCTGTTTAAAAGCATTGCTTTCTCAAGTGCCTCTACTGTATATATATGCAGGTGTATATACATGTGTATGTAAAGAGAGGTACATCCTAATTGTCTAGTTAGTTGTAACTTTTCCATTTTATAAATGATAATATTTGTTGTGGAACATTTAAGAAAAAGGGTGATTTCTACTTGCTTGGTTTTGGAAGCTGCATGTGACCGTTGTGGTTTTGGAAATGCTGATTGTATTTTACAGCACTGGAAAAGTACTGTTTCATGTTACTGTATTCTTTGAGCGCAGTAATTTGTGATATATTATAAAGAAGGTGTATTGACTATTTTTCAAAGCTAATAATGATTCAAATGTCAAACAGGTTAACTTGCTTTGTGATTTAATTTGACATAGCTGTTGTATGTTGCATTTTATCTTCTGGACATCCTTATTTATTAACTTTTAAGTAGCAAACTCATAGAACTTGTAGAAATAGATAATAATTCTATAAAACCTAAAGATTTTTAGGAATGACAGTTATAAAAACTTTATAGTACCTGAACAAATATTTTTGCTCTACCATGTTCTCAGTTAAATGCAATCTGTCTCTTTCTCTTATATAACAGTACTGGATTGGTATCAAAATTATGATATATTTACTGTGGGAACATTCAGGATGTATATTTGTTGAGATACTACTCATAAGTCTGGGGTTTTTAATGCAGTATGACCACAGGGAAGAAAAAAGAAAATTTAAAGAGAAGGCAGCAGTTACCAATTTTACAAGTGTCTTGGCAGTCACAAGACATTTATGCTAATAGTGACATTGAAATGTCACTCCCTTTATTATTTTGTTAGGAAGCTGATGTTGAGGCACAGCTGTATACGCTGGTTTTAGCTGTAGACCTATTTTAAATCCTATTTTAATCAAACTTTTTCTTGTAAAAAGTGTCTAGACATCACCCCTGGGGAGCATATCCCTGCAAACTGGTGCATGCATGCAGGGGTGGTGAGAGCTCTTTCTGGAGAAAATAAACTAGTAATGCATGCTACTCTTTCTGGTAATATTAAAATCCAGTTCAGCAACAGATTAAATGGGAAGTTTTTCTTGCTGTTTTTAATTTTTTGAACTGGCATCAAGCCTTCAAGGAAAGAACAAAAAGGAGACTCCACTAGATTGGCTGTAAAAATTTTTGAGGTGTAGAAAATATGTTTATATGGTGGTTTGGTTTGATTGTTTAAAGTTTTGGAATGGACTTTGGAATGCTTCTTTGCTTTTTCCTCTATCATGTCTTGCAATAATTGTGAAAGTCTTAGGAATGATGTGCCTCTAGGTATCATAAGTGCATGGAAACTGATTAGGGTTCTGTGACAGACTTCACATCAGTCCTCATGTACATTTTGTACATGCTGTGGGGTTGTTTAAAAATAACTCAATCTTACATATGTCAAATGTATTTTGTTTTGAAAATTAGATTTAAAAGTAATGCCAAATGTAATAATAATGTATGTAATGAATAATGAATATTCAGGTAGCAAAAGCAAGCACTAAGAATTATGCAGAACAATATGTAATCACACCTTGCATCCGTTTCAGGATGTTTTGACATACCGTTTTGTGTGTAAGCCTTTACTGATGTTTTTATGTAAACATGGTGGTTTTTCTGCTTCCTGACTAGTTTTTTATACAGTAAAAAAGTTATGAGTGTACTTTGAATGATAGAGCCTACTTTTCTGTGGGGCAGGGAAGGTCATTATCTTTGTAAAGTAATTAGTATAGTGTTTATCCATAATCTGAGCTGCTAATTAAATAGTATTCATATTATTTATTTTTCTTAGAATATTTTGTCTAAAGGTGGCTTCAGTCTGTGATACTACTGACTGTTCTTATGAAATTGATTATGAGATAACAGTAGCTTTTGAAACACTTCTCATTGTAGGCCTTTTCTCAGCCCTTTTTTGAACTGCATATAAATCTTTATTGCTTGCAGTAAAACATGTTATTTGTCTGGGAAATAGCTCAGTGCTGCTTCTTGTTTTAAAATTGTGTATGTTTGTTTATAGACATTTGTGAATGTTTCTAAAGCCAGCACTTTGGATTGAGAATGAAGTTGGACCATCACTGCTCTTGCTGGAAAGTGACTGGACAGTTTGTGGAGGTGTAGTGTATCTTACTTTTGTTTTTGGAAATTCTAATAGTGGTTTAGTAGTAAGTCCCCCAAGTTTCTTCCACTCCCTCTAGCCAGTTTCCTGACCTTTGTTTTGTGTTCAAATATTTACATCCAAATGTACTATTTTCCCTAATACTTTCCTTTCCTCTTCTTGTGAGTTTGTATTGAATAGCTTCATTGTACCTCGTATTCCTTCCTTGGTGCACAGGGGCACACTGATCACACAGCAGTATGATCTCCATATTTCTCATTTACATGTCCAGACATGAATGTAAGGAGTGGAAACCTTCATCTGCACAGCAAGCACTTACTTCATTAAATCTTTGTACATGTCAGCTGCTGAAATTTAAGACGTGTCTGCTGAGAATCCATATATTTTCAAAAGTTTTAAGTTGTCCAGATATAAGTAGTATCTTACGGGAATGGGAGGCCTTTCCAGTCGGAATTTAAGCTCCTGATTAAAAAGCAGAGGTGCCATAAAGGGTTTCATAGCAAAGTTCACTAGATTTTTGTAAACAGGCAAACTGAACTGTTCTGTTGTGACTTTCTCTTGAATATAGATTAATGATTTTCTGTAAAACTTTCAACAGAGTTCAGCCTGAGGCAAAACCAGCCGTGAAATCTAGCTTGAGTTTGGTAATGTTCTAAGTCAGAAGAAAGTAACTAGCATTTTGTGAGCCTTAAGGACAGGCAGATTAATTTATTTCCAGGCATCATTCACTGCAGTACAAGGGTTCCTTAATCATCAAATTTGGAAACCAGCATCAAGAAATTCTACTTATAACCACAAAGTTCTGAGTGAGGTTCTCACTGCTTGTTTTTTTGTTCAGAAGCTTATGTTAATTTGTGAGTAACACAGTTGAGCTACTTTTATTTACTGTTGTCCAGGTTCCGGATTTAATAAATCTGTTCTGGAATTGTTTTGTATATTTTCTTACTTTTTTTTCCCCAGATGTGCATATATCTTGATATTCTGTAGACTGAGAATCACTGAAACACCCACAGGTCTGAGGAGAGCAACTAAGCATTAAAATGTGACATTAGAAGATGATCACTGAAGTAGCTGGATTATTCAGCATGAGTTGAGAGTCACTTCTTTTTTAGCTGTGCAGTAGCTCATCTACTGTGTCTTACCATTTGGGACATAACATTATGCAGTGCCTTCATAAATTGATTGTGGTCCAGTACTTGGATGGAATCATATGAGACAAAGTGTTTTGGTTCAGTTTGGACTCAGAACTCTTGCTTCCAGAATTTTATCCTGAAATAGTTCCGTGCTGACGTATTTAACCACTATTCCCAAAAGAGAATGTCTCTTGTTTGAGGGACTGTTAAAGCTATTACATTGAGGGACTATGGTGTGCTAATGTCAGGGCAGTACAGGCCTCCAGACCTCTCAAGTACAATGGTATTTACAAACTACCAGCTATCATATACTGAGTACTGTATGGATACTTGCAGAGAGGGATGGTGAGAACATTGTAATAAACATCAGTAGGAAAGCACGCAGCTTTCTGTAATACCTCATAGCTATCATGGGATACAAAGAGACATAAAGAATCAGGTTGCCAATGAAGTTGCTTCTCCAGAGGTAAAAGTCAGGTTGCTCAAATATAGGACAAGTTTAAAAAGTTTGAAACCAAAGAGTATGTTTTTCACTCATTAGAAAATATATGAATGGGCATGGCTGTTACCCCTTGTATGTGAGGAAAATAAAGGACTCCATTTTGTTTCTACTTTTATCGCAATATAAAAGTAGAGGAAAGAGGAGATGATAGTGGAAACAGCAGAGCCCAGGAAAAAGTCACTGGGGGAGGCCAAAAAATCCTTACCTTTCAAGGAGAATTTAATGCAGCCTGTCCAGATGCAGAGTTAAAAGCAATGCTCTTGTCAGTGCAGACAGAAAGAATATTAAGAAATGCAATCCTTGATTGTCCAGTCAGCACTGAAAACTGTGCTGTGTTCTTAGATGACTTTGAGGGTTGCTGCCCAATTGCTGGCATTGTTGGAAGGAGCAGGAAGAAAGAGCTCTGGAGGGAGAAGAAGGCAGTTAAGACAGGCTGTGTCCAGAGGCTGAGTGACAGGAACAAATCCTTCAGACACCCGCAGACCCAGCAAGGAATTGTGTTTAGAAGCCTTTGCAGTACTTGGTACTATGTTTTATAGATGACATCCAAGCTGTAGATGTTGAAACAACTTTTTGAACTAGCAGAGGTCATAGTCTGTAAAGACAGAATCTATTATTGTTACAGGTATTGTAACAATGTTATACATTGTGCAGTAACAGGTGCAGGAAAATTAATTCTCTTACGCCAGCTATTCAGGAAATTTGTGACAAGCCTAAAAATGACAGTCCTTTCTCCTGGCATCCTGGCCAATATTTTAATGTTGACATTATTTTCAATATAGCAGTATATTTATAGAAAAACTGTGGGTGTTGGTGGGAGACAACATTTTTTTTTTATTATTTTGTTAAATTTTTATTTTTTTGTTGATTTTTTTTTTTTTTTTGCATTTTCCTCTCAGGAGTCTTGTAGTTCAGCCCTCAGTAGTGTTATAGGGTATGCTCTATCTCATGGAAAAGAACAATGAATACTAATGATATCTGAAAAAGTCACTTTTTTTTTTTAATTTTTGATTTTAGTCTTTTTAAAGCAGAAGCTGAAATTTGTAGAGTGCATTCTGAAAAACAATATGGAAAAATAAAATTTTCCATTGAACTTCTGGGGAAGGGCTTATGTCCTGGGATATTAATCTTAAAACCAGACAAGATTGATTAAAAGTAGTATTATGCTTTTTTGAATTTAGATAAAGCTGTGAAATGGCTTTCCATCCCTGAAGAACATAATCTTTTTGTCAAGGTAACCCTAAATGTTCAGGGGACACTGAAATGGATTGGCATTGAAAGTGGAACAGTCCATTTGCAGACGGCTGTCTGCCATTTCTGTGAAATAGGATAGCTCTGAAATGGTTTGAAGATTTGAAATGCTCAATTTTGTGGAAGACTGCACAGTAGAGGAAACAGCAGTAGTATTCAAAAGTTACCAAAGACCAGGACTGAAGTTCTATTTTTCTTTTACACTCTTCTACGTGCAGTTTTTGGATATAAGTTTGCTTTAGTTTGTAGCCATTCATTTTTCATGCTTTGATTTCATCCTTCATATTTTTTCTACTGCCCAGTGCTTAGCTAAAGAAGATTTACTTTTTTTTTCAGAGATGTAATATCTTATTACTGAAAAATCTGCTTTTACAGGGAAATTAATAGACTATTGTGGTGTTATATATTTAAGCAAACTGAAGATCAGCTGTAAAAAATGAACAGTGCAAAATAAGAGTCTAATCCTGCTTTATTTCATATCCAGCTACAGACTATTCACTTTATGAAGTAGTGCGGTATGCATTTATAGTGCTTAGTTTTGCATTGCAGTTCAATCTGCACCATTTTAAGTTACTCTCTGAAAATCCCTAGTATTTCTTTGTGAATGATAGATACCAGTAATAACTAATAAAACAGTTCTGAGTAACATTTCTAGAATTAGGAGGGTTTTTTTCCCCCTTAAGCTGAAAGAATTTGTTGTTTACAATGGTTTTGCATTCACATTATTGAAAAATATTTTTTAGTTTACGTAATTTGGGGATAGTTTTTCAGAAAGGAGTTACCAAAAAAATTATTAAGATATTGTGATTAGGGCAAGACAAAACCCCAAACAAATAAATGACAACATTTCATGGCTATTTTATTGACTCATTTTTGAAAGTTAAGAGCCTAACCTTTTATAGTTATCAATAGTGAGAAAATGAAGCATGCTGACTTAATTTCTTTTGCAAGGTTCATTGCAATATAACTGGAGCTTGCACTTTTTATGTTTTAACCATGTCTTTATGTCATGAGTGATCATAGACCAGAGGTGCACAGATGGAACTTGTACATATTCTTGTAAATGGTGATGCACCAGTTCTGTGCAGTATAAGCATTAGTTTTATTTCCATTTATTCAGGGTTTCATTTTAACTCTTTGACTAGTGACCTCCTGTATCACTCATCACAGATGAGAAAACATCTTCTAATAATTTGTTATAAAACTTAGCATTAGTGTATATGGTGGATGCTAATTCCAAATATTACAAGTTCTGAGGAAATTTTTTTGACCATTAAAGCCAAGAGCACTGATCTGTGAGGGTATGCAAACTTCTGCTTTTCTTGGATTTCTTGAAACACTATGAGAATATACTCCTTCCTGAAAAAAACATCTGGCCATGCAACCATTCAGAAACCTCCTTACCCTATGCTTTTCTAGCATGTCACTTGTGCCATGCGCATAGACCCTTAAGGCTTCGTTTTCCACTGCACAGGCAGAAATCTCTCAAAGAGGAACAAATTTGCAGCAAGTAAATTACTCTGGGGATATTTTTCATTTGTTTACTCAGAATTTGCTATTTATGTTAGTTTGTATCAATGAACTGTTTAGAGAAAAAAGAGATTTTTCTTTTACCCATTTGACTTGTAAAGTGTTTATTGTGAATTAGATTGAAAGGTTAAGAAATCTAATTTCAGTTTCTATGAGAAATGTTTCCACAGAATGTTGGAGTCTGGTATTGCAGTATCTCTTGTGTTTGGTTTACAAATGTTTTTACTTAGTTCACCTTCCAAGTTGGTTAAAAGTCTATTCATGTACCATGAGTTTCAGTGCCATTTTATTAATGCAAAGGAGAGACTGAAGGGTAAAAATCACTAGTGAGGAACAGTGTTGAACAAAAACCTGTAAGTATGATTATGGAAATAAGCTATTGTTCACAAGTATATGTTGTATTCGTTACTTGCAAGGATATACGGATCTGGGGACTCAGTTCTCTCAGGTGAAGATACAGATATAGATATATAGATATGTATGTATGTATATATATGTTTTTGGGTTTTTTTTTCCCTTTTTATGCATGAGGACCTAGTGATGAGTGTTCCCAAGTGGTGCTGACCTGCATGATCCTACCTTCCTTTAAGTGAAGGGCTGAAGCTGTTACTGGAATTCCAGCTCCTGACAAATCATGTTGCCAGACAGTGTTTAGTCTCTCTTATATTTCAAAAGTATCTCCTTAGTATTTTTAGATCCTGAATACCTGTCTCTTTAGGTTATTAAACTTTTGATGTCAGTTTTTATTCAATTTATTCCTGCAGTTATTCTTAAACTACATGACTGTCTGTATTAACCAAGGGGTTTGTGCTAAGATGTACCATATGTGGTGCTTTGTCCTCTAGTTTATATGAGCATTTTAGTAAAAATTATTAGTCCCTTCCTGAAGTTTAAATATAGAGGCAAAGTAAGTTAAGCAATTTGTTTAACACTGTAGAAGTATCAAAGTCAAAAGCAGATTTCAAATAATTTTGCTCTGTTTAGGTTACTTTAACCCAGGTTTCCCCTCTAAATGCTGGGATTTTACGTTTGCAAAATGTCACTGGTTTTAACTTGCCTGTTGTACAGAGATGAAGACTCAACCTAAGTGGTAGACAAGGCTGCTTTAGCTGTGGTTTCATCAGAAACTTATTCCCTGGATATTAGAGTTTATCCCCTAGATTAGCCTCTATCTCCTTGTATTATAGATTTATGGGTTAATAGTTATTCTAATCTAATCATACTATTTTATGTAACTGAATTATAAATTTCTTAATTTATAATGTTCTACCACTGTTCCTATGATTTGTAATTGCCTTTTGGAATTTTTTTTAAACCCAGGCTATTCACATTGAAAGGCCTTGCCCACAAGGTCAAACACAGACATTCAGTTTTGTTTAGAAATAAGCTTTACTAAACTTTAGTGTTGAACTGAAAAATGACATCTTTGTGTGGGATTAAGCTTCCCTCTTGGAGCTGTCGCTGTCCCTGTAGCCTGGCACTGTTCATTGCTATGGCGCTCCTGATTTTCCCTTGAGCAGGGTAGGTTGAGTTGTTCTTCTCTTGATCATTTTGTGTCTGAAGGCCTTTCCCACTCCCCTCAATTTTGTTTTACCACTGAATGGGACTATGGTAATGCTTGGGCTTTGTCCCTCTGTCATTGTCTTTCTGACTAACGGATAGAAATGTCAGGCATAGAGAACAGCCCCAAACTGTGACCTCTGTAACATTCCCCTTCAGCTGATTGATGTTCAGGCAGCTGCTGAGAGAAATCCCCACCATTCAGAGGTTGGTGTACTTGCTGAACGAGTTCCCCAGTGTCAATCCTGTTAGCCCAGTTGCCACATTCTGGGAATGGTGGCCTTTAAACGCTAGATTAAAGATTCTGCACCTGCCAATGATACGGTGCTTCCCCCTTCCCTCCACAACCGTGTCACCTTGAATACTTCCACAGCTTTGCGGTCCAGTTACAAAGGCAGCTTTTGTCCCAGTAGGAATCCCAAAATGCTTTTTGTTTTTTTTTTTTTCTCCCTCTTTTTCTTTTTTGCTTTTTTTTTCCTCTTTTTTTTTTTTCTTGGTGGGGTGTTAGTTTGTTTGTCGTTATAAACCCAGCTAAGCTCAAGTGTGGTAAGTTGGGTTGTCTTTGCAAATGTTAGCTTTTGGCATTTCACTTAGAAAATTAAACAGCAGCATCAAATTTTTATTAAAATAAATATNACTATTAATATTAATATTATTATGATTGTTGATATTATATTAATCTTGGTCTTATCACTTTATAACTTCATGTTGAACACCTGTCTTTATTTACATTTTCACTATTATGATGTAGAATTTATAGAAGTAGCTAATGGACCCTGTCTTTTCTGCATCTTTCCCCTTGGAGCCCATAGTTAGAATAGAGCATTCAATGCTAAGAAAAAGCCTGAGAGGGAACTTTGAAAATTCTTCTCTAAAGTGGTAGTGTGTCAGGAACATTCCACTTAATTTGATTTTATGCACTTGTTATGTGGCTGACTTGACTGTGGGCATGACAGTGATACTTCATCATAAATGTAGGTGATTGTATGTCTGGCCCGAAGATTTTCTGATTTTGCATACTGATCATGTTTCAAATTACTGTAAAATGGCATAGTATGTTGTCAATTCTTTGTATAAAATTATAATAAAAATATTGTGCTTTTCCATTTTCACTATGAAGTGTTAAGTGTTCTTTCTTTTAAAATCTCATAATCGTTGTTTAGGTGGAAATGTACATGTAATTATTTGCCAAATATTAGTACACCTCTGCCATTCAACTACTTGTATGCATATCTATATTTAAGCCAGAAAATGAGTTTTAGAATATTCATCCTGTCAACAAGTGAAAGAACAAACTGTGTTTCAAGAGAAAGGCTGGCAGTAGATTTTTTTTGCAGAATAGGTGACTTTTGGGTTCTTTTACCATGCACTGCAAATATTTTTGGCATCTCTTCAGCAAATGTTGGAATGACTACCTTTGTTTTTCACTTGTGTTTAATATATTTAATAAAAAAGTGGTTTATTATAGCATTCTGCTCAAGATAAATTTTATTTCAGTGTATTATCTAGGATTTTCATGGCCAAAGAATGGCAGGCTGGACTTCATAGGATAGGTGCTAATCCCTCTGAAGTCTCCAGAAATGACTTGTTATTAAATGGAAAAAAAGGACGTATATCCAGTCTTCTACACAACTTCTGGTTTTGTGTGTGGTGTTCATGGGTTTATGAGGAGTAGTCTTTGACATTGGTTTTCTGATTGCCAAGTAGTATTTTGAGAACCAAATATCATGAAAATATTAGAAAATGTGGGGAGTCTTTATTATGTCCCAGAAAATGCAGATTTCATTCAGGTGAATAAAACTTCTGTTTTATTAGAAAAGCTTTCAAGAATTAAAAAAAAAGGGTTTTTTGTTTGAAAACAAATCAGATTGAAAATTTTAAATTAAATTAAATTAAATTAAAATGAAACTTAAAATTAAAATAATTAAAGCCTGGTAGTTATTCAGGTGGAAGGTTGAGAATTACGTGATGCAGATAGAGATACAGATACATATTTGATCAACGAAAAGG
>VXBI01007191.1:37351-51388 GCA_013397375.1 Toxostoma redivivum
TTTTTTTTTCTCCCCCTTTTTTTTTTTTGCTTTTTTTTTCCTCTTTTTTTTTTTTCATGGTGGGGTGTTAGTTTGTTTGTCGTTATAAACCCAGCTAAGCTCAAGTGTGGTAAGTTGGGTTGTCTTTGCAAATGTTAGCTTTTGGCATTTCACTTAGAAAATTAAACAGCAGCATCAAATTTTTATTAAAATAAATATGGATTATTTCTCTCAGTGCAAATGTGCCAGGAAAAAAATTAAGCAGAAAAGGTCGTAGCAGTAAAAGGGTGAAGAAGGGTATACGCGTTGCCCAAATCCTCACTGTATCAAAATTATTTTCTTGCAGTTTGAAGAATTACAAACCTTATCAGGAGAAGGTTCAAANCTCATAATCGTTGTTTAGGTGGAAATGTACATGTAATTATTTGCCAAATATTAGTACACCTCTGCCATTCAACTACTTGTATGCATATCTATATTTAAGCCAGAAAATGAGTTTTAGAATATTCATCCTGTCAACAAGTGAAAGAACAAACTGTGTTTCAAGAGAAAGGCTGGCAGTAGATTTTTTTTGCAGAATAGGTGACTTTTGGGTTCTTTTACCATGCACTGCAAATATTTTTGGCATCTCTTCAGCAAATGTTGGAATGACTACCTTTGTTTTTCACTTGTGTTTAATATATTTAATAAAAAAGTGGTTTATTATAGCATTCTGCTCAAGATAAATTTTATTTCAGTGTATTATCTAGGATTTTCATGGCCAAAGAATGGCAGGCTGGACTTCATAGGATAGGTGCTAATCCCTCTGAAGTCTCCAGAAATGACTTGTTATTAAATGGAAAAAAAGGACGTATATCCAGTCTTCTACACAACTTCTGGTTTTGTGTGTGGTGTTCATGGGTTTATGAGGAGTAGTCTTTGACATTGGTTTTCTGATTGCCAAGTAGTATTTTGAGAACCAAATATCATGAAAATATTAGAAAATGTGGGGAGTCTTTATTATGTCCCAGAAAATGCAGATTTCATTCAGGTGAATAAAACTTCTGTTTTATTAGAAAAGCTTTCAAGAATTAAAAAAAAAGGGTTTTTTGTTTGAAAACAAATCAGATTGAAAATTTTAAATTAAATTAAATTAAATTAAAATGAAACTTAAAATTAAAATAATTAAAGCCTGGTAGTTATTCAGGTGGAAGGTTGAGAATTACGTGATGCAGATAGAGATACAGATACATATTTGATCAACGAAAAGGTTGTTCTGAAAATAATAGGTTCTTAGAGAGTTCTAATGTCTTTTGAAAAAGACAGTGGCATTGAGAGGCTCTGTCTTGACTGCCTCAACAATTGTTGAATCAGGTATGATCAAGTTATAAATATCACTTATGGCTGGCTACTGCTCATGTAAAATGAGATACACTTTTCTGACTACCCCATTTCTCTCACTGTCACTGTCAAAGTGATTCTTCCAGCAACACTGGACCATGGCTTATCAAATTCCATTCTTTAATAGCTGGCTGGAAGTCTCTTTATCATTTTGAGGATTTTTTAATATGGTTTGCATTTAGTAACTAAAATTAGTTCTAGAAGGATGTGTGGATTCTGAATGTTAAATGGAATGGAATTAGGTTTGCATGATACTGCTTTCAGCAGAGCCAAAACTGCTGGAAAGTTTAGTAAAATTTCTCAGAAATGCAGGAAAGTCAGACAGACAAAAGACTACGTAATGCTGCCATTTGCATCTGGCTGCAATTCAGAGGAGAGACTCATCTTTTACATCCATCGTTTTCCCTTTTTAACATTATGTATAGAAGTCAAGCATTTTGCTTTTTAAATAGTGTTCTTACACATTTAGGAAAATTCAGAAAGAATTTATTTCACGATTTCTTATGGCTCAAGCCTAAATCATAAAAATATAGGTGCTGGTTGCCTTTTTTTTTCCTTGATCTCCATTTTTTCTTCTCATAAAGTTCTTTGTTTCCTTTTTGAGCTGAGATTATTTCTAATAATTAAAATAGACTGAGGTTTAAAAATAATTTCAAAAGAAGATATATTTGCAGTTCCTAAAAATACGTATTAATATTTTTAGAGCAGATAACTTACAATAGTTTGGACTATATTTTAACTACCATTCTTGCAAATCTGTAACCAGACTAAAAGAATTATTGAAATCAAATCTACAGTAGCCCTTTAAGTTCCTTTGATACATGGCTTTGTCATTCAGTTTTTGTATTCTGCATAGAGGACAAGCTAGATCAGCAGTTGCCATCCTTTGCATTTCACTCACTTAGTGATGTATGTTTCTGTAGCTTAAAAATTACTGCAAAAACTGCTGCTCTATTCTGTTCCTGGACATCAACTACTACTGATTTTACAGCCAATTTACTGTGCAAAAATGGCTCATCTCTTAGATAGAGAAATTCTGAACAGTAGAATGTGTCTGCCTAAAGCCTGAATTTAGTTGAGCTGATCTGCAGAAATCTACAAACCTCAAACCAAATGTTAGAGAAATGCTGTAATCAGCAGCCATTTTCATGGAAAAATACTGCTCACTATGAATGAAGAAAGTTATGTTTTGTTTAAAGTCTGCATAAACAAAGACTAGTAAATGTATTGGATGATTAGGAGCTTTAATCTTCAGGCTTAAAAAGTCTGTTTTCCTTTTCTGTAGCTATTTATAATAAATTCCAAATTTAATTTAAAGAATTGTTTGATGCAGCTTGTCTAAGAAAATGAAAAGCCTGAATCTGCCAGTTTTGTGGGAGTTTGGGTAAGGCATGTAGCAGAAATGAGGGAGAGCCCGAAACCATGGACTAAAATTCTTCTATTCCTCCTCTCTCTTCTACTCCTGTAAATATACTGGAGTGTTAGTTAGATAATAAAAATAATATTGGTTGTATGTAAAAATATTTTGACTTGGAGATGTTGTAGATGAGAAGGGCAAAAAGAAGTATGTGGTAGTGATTTTGAAAATTATTATGGAAATCCTAGGAGCACACTATCTGCATGAATTTTGCATTGAGGGCAACTTTCAACCGTTTTCAAAAGACTTGGCGAAGCAAGAATGTGGCAAAGCTTTCATATTTTGGTGGTCGTGGATGCTCTTGATGTTCTCACTTTTGGAGAGAAGGAGTGCATACAAGTTCAAGGAAGACAGAACTAAAGCTTGTTCCAGCATGTAAGCTTAACTTTTAACTGATTAGCTGCAGTGTGTTCAGAATTGTGTTTGTTTGGCAGTGATGGAGGCACCATGACTGGAGAGCTTTAAAAGATGTGTAGGTGTGGCACTCTGGAATGTGGTTTAGCGGTGGGTTTGGCAGTGCTGTGTTAACAGGTGGACTCAGTAATCTTAGGGATCTTTTCCAACCTAAATGATTCTATAATTCTATAAAAACAATTAAAAACTAAGTCTTTACAATATTTTTAGGAAAACCTGTTAACAGGAAGATGTAACTATAGCCAATAGGAATAATTATGCCTTTTCTCATGTAACCTGGTAAGCAGTAAATGGATGAAAGAGATCTGCTAGGTGACATTTGGAAATTTTGTTGTGAAGGATAAGAAAGAAACTGAGGAAATTAGAAACACAGAGCTAAAAAAAAAAACCAACATGTTGTTATCAGTGCATATTTTAATACCAGATGATGGGTCTGGGCATTTGGTGGGAATGTACCATGCAATTGGAACTTCCCAGAGATGCAGTTTTAGGTATGGATTCAGAGTATGACTAGTGTATATGGCAAGATGCAAATTGGATGGGAAGTTGAGCATGACAGAGAAAATCTAGGCATGCCAAGTAATTTAAAGATCAGACTGAAGAGGCCTGTAGATTGACAGGTGCAGATAGATGCTGCTCTGCCATTCAGCAAAGCTGGTGATGGTCTTCTATGCTTGGGCTAGCAGAGCTGTACAGAGCATCTGACCACGTCAGCCTGGGTAGAACTGCCAGTGTGCCTTTTGAGGTGTCCTTTCCCCAGTATCTCATCCTGCAGCTGAATTCTGCCAGAGGCTGGGTTCAGAGGCCAGGGAATCCAAACTGATGCTGTGGATGCAGTTGCATACTTCATGTTCTAAGTTGAGTCTGACTTTGCATATCAGATGATATATGTAAGACCATTGAACAACTCCACCAGGAGACATGGGGAAAAGAGTTTAAAAAAAAGAGATTACTAGTTAACCTTTAAATCAACACTCTTGCAGAGTTTTGAGATGACTTTGGATGTCTGCCTTACAACAGATTGTGCAATAGAAGAATGAGAGCAGTTGTTGATGCTTCTGGAAAAGATTCCCATTTTTTGCATGTTGAAAAATGATTACTAAAAGCAGCATAAGTTATTTTCTGAGAATGCAGAGTGGCAGTTTGATTATTTGGAAATACCAATGTTCCTCTCAATTAAATTACAAAATTTAATGGGTAACTGATAATGCTAATGATTAGAAATACTGTTTTTCTTTGAAGGGCTCTGAGCTTGTTAAGTAAATCCAGTGATTCCAGGACTATTTACTAATAACACAATAATGTCATAATTACAAATGAGTGTCTTGAGAAAAGTATCAAAAAGCAAATAGGAAATATTCTTGCTTTGCTTATATGGGAATAATATAGTTTCCCTATTAGGGTGGGGCTTTAATAACAGTTGAATAATTTTATGAAAAGCAAGGTTTCTGATACTCACTTAAGAAATCTGAGCCCCATGTGGTAACTTGAAAAAGTTTGTCCCTCCACATATTCATAATTTTATCAATAAAATAATATGTTTTTCAAAGTCTGTAAAACTTTACTTTGTCCAAATGCTTTTTTGAATGCTCTTTTTCCCAGACTTCCTTTGTCTGTTGACTTTAGTGTTTTACCTCACCTTGTCTTTTCTTTCTCTTGATGAAGACCTTTTGCCCTTACCTGGTCTTGAAGGGAGATCTGTGGCTGGATCTCACAAGGTGAATTTTGTGCGCAATCCTGTGCTGAATGGGGGCCTAGGAAAGGAATTTTTGATAAATGTGGTTACAAAGCATGATTCTCTCATAATATCATCAGAAGTAGAAGTGTTGGAAGGAAATAAATATGCATTTATTCTTTCTAGTGTTCACATTTAATGTCAATTTCCCCCTCCTCACCTCCCCCCCAGTATAAATGGGTAAGTGCATTGTTCCTGCATCTTCCAGTCTAGGTATCTGGCTTTAGGGATTATTTGTGTGAAGCCTCTTAATGTTTTCATGGTTTGTGTGTGTGATGGTCATTTTTTGGTTCTATTGAGAGATTCTTATGATCTATGTTACTTACTTTCTTTTATATCTTTGAATTAAGTGAAATTATAAGTCTGGGTATATCTTAGGAAGTTTAGTTTTTAGAGAACAAAAGATAAAGCACTGGAGCTTGAACTATGAGCTGCTTGTTTATAAAATGGTACATTTCTTTCAGCATTTTTGTATTTGCTGTCTGTATTGGAGAAGTAACAGGTTTCGCATTCAGAATTGGTGAAAAACCACAACCACAAGACACCTGTGTATCTAAGAAGAGCAGATGGGACTTCTCTGTGGAAATACATTAAAAATGGTTGATGGCATTTTACATACAAATTAGAGCTGTAACATAATAGTTTTCTCTCAGGTGGCAATTCTTTTTACCTTGATACTCTCTCTAAGAAGTACCTATTCTTTCTTTTCCCTTCTTCTAACCTTAAACATTTTCTTCCCTTTACACAATTTCTAACTGATGGCTCATAGATGAAAATTAGCAGCCCAGGGTAGAACTCAAATTAATCTCTCAGCTGAATACAGTGCAGAGACAGAAACTTGTCTCCAAATAAATGTTCTATTCAAGAGAGGTGGCACATTGGATGAATGTCTTGCCTCAAAATTGGTTTATAGCTCTGAAAGTGTTAAACTCACACAGCCTCTTGAAATTTTATCAGGTTGTTACTATCAGTTAAGTTTCCATAGTTATAGTATTATAGTGTATTTTAAAGTTACACAGCTAGGCTCCAGAAATTTCTGCATGAAATCTCATGCTGGTCTGATTCAATTTTATATAACAAGCGGCTTAACTTCAAGAAGTCACTCTCTTTTGATTTATAAGTAGCAGGGTAGTACTTTCATTTAAAATCTCAGTTTTATCAGGTTGCAACTTCACTGCTAGTATTTGTATTATGTATGAAAGTTCAGTGACACTTTTGACAAAGCGTATTTTCAATTGCTTCAGTTCTCTTTTGTGAGAAGTACAGTAATATTTGTCCTACTTTTGGATACTTCTCAGTAATATTCATTTAATGGTAAAAAATAATTACAAAATGTCTGGTGTAGAAAACTAAATTCTAGAGATGCTTGCATGGGCTAGAAGTGTGTATTTCTGAAATTCTGAAGTGATTTTTTTAAATTTTTTAGTCGCTAGTTTCAGGAACTGAGTCACCATTGATTTTATTTCTAGTATTCCTGATGATATCCATGTAGGTGCATTACTTAATATTTAACACACACCATAAAGGACTAATCCCAGAAATCTGCACTATCAGTGAATGCAGTGAGAGGTATCCAGATTATCCTTGGAAGGTTTACCTGAGGTTTACATGAGACCCTGGGATCGCATTTCTGCTTTCATTTTAAAGTAGCAGCTTGTGATGGTAGAGATGAAGAGACACCAGCTATCTTCTCCCTCACTCTGGCAGTACCTTCTTCTCAGGCACTTCCAGTGAATCAGATGACTTTGTTCATGCATGATGGATGCTGAAGCAGGCACAAAGGAGAGCATAGCCAGGATTAGGAATACAGATTGCATCCGTTTTGACATCTGCATGGCTGCTGTTTCAGAAACTTGGGCTCTTCAGAATAGCTACCCAATGAGAATCATCTTCCAGATACTCACTTCTTCCATATTGACTGTAAAAGGGAATGTGGGCTGGGCTTCCCTGAATAACTCTCTTGGTAAGTTCTATTACAGAGACAAAGTGTTGAATGACTGTGAAGACTGAATTGTCTTAATTATGCCTCTGTGTGGTCATTCCAAATCTAAAAAAGCAATTGAGAGTCTTGGCAGTTCTTTTCCAGACTGTAATTGTTACGGGAAGAAGTTTTTAGTCTCCATCAGCTCATACCTCACTGTGTGAAAAATTCTCATGGGCAAAATATATTTGGTATCCATCTTAGGCATCTGATGTTTTTTCCTCTTTTTTTTTAATATGCACTATTATAGACAATAACAACTGAAAAACTGTAAAAACTGAAAAACAAGCCAAAACTCAATAAAAAAGCAAAAGCAACTATTAGACCCCCCTTAAAAATAAATTAAGTGTGCCTCTGTCCAGGAAATGGGTGTCCAGTTTTCATAAGGATTTACATATTAACATGCCAAGATCTCTTTAGATATATCAGTAACTTTATAAATACAGGTTTCTCATTGCATTATTATTATAGGGAGAAATAATGGAAAGAATCACACAACGGAAGTGTGTGTTGACTGTATACATAGATGTGATTGCTTTATATATGCAGTACTTGACTGTGAAATATTACTTGAAGTGATTTTTGTACTTAGGTGGGCATATGACTGAAGTTTGTTGTAATCAGGAGATACATGAGAAAGGTTATTTCACCTGACTGTTGCAGTGCAGTGAGGGTGGACATCAAAAGGACTACCTCAAGAGATTCCCAGGGGCCCACTTCCTGAGCTTGTCTGGGTCCCTCTGGATGGCATCTCATCCTTTAGGAGTGTTAACTTCACCCCTCAGCTTGGTGTCTTCTACATTTGATCACTTTGTCTGTGCCATTAATGAAGGCATTGAACAGCCGTGGTCCCAGTACAGACCTCTCAAAGTCACCACTTTTCACTGATGTCCATCAGGACTTTGAGCCATTGATTACATTCCTCTGGATGTGACTGTCCAACCACTTTTATCCATTTAACAGTTCTCTCATCAAATCTGTCTCTCCAGTTTAAAGAGAAGAACGTTTTTGGGAGGCTGTGCCAAAGGCTTTACAGAATTTCAGATAAATGACATCTGTAGCCCTTCCCTTGTATACCCTGATGTAGTCACTTCATCATAGAAGCCCACTAATTTGGTCAAACTAGATTTTCTTGCTGAGGTTGTGCTGGCTTTCTTCAATCTCTTTCCAGTCTTCCATGTGCCTTAACACTGCTCCTAGGAGGATCTGTTCCATAATCTTCCCAGGCAGAGAGGTGA
Source organism: Toxostoma redivivum (assembly GCA_013397375.1). Taxonomy (NCBI): domain Eukaryota; kingdom Metazoa; phylum Chordata; class Aves; order Passeriformes; family Mimidae; genus Toxostoma; species Toxostoma redivivum. The sequence continues at coordinate 45,496 of VXBI01007191.1, forward strand.
GGCTGACTGGTTGGGAGCTCTACCCTTTTTAATGATGGGCACAGTGATTACCCTTTTCCAGTCACCTGGGAGCTCCTCTGACTGCCATGAATTTTCAGATATCATGGAGAGTGGATATAGTGACTTGCAGACCAGCTCTCAGCTTGATATTTAAACTCTGGTTTTTACTTCTAGACCATCTCATTTGTCTTCAATCCCTCTTTCTTTTGTTCCTTTGTTTGCCTTGATCATTCTTACTTGTCTCATTTAGTGATCCTTTCTCTGTGCATCTCAGCAAAAATTTGGGTGTTGATTTTGTAGGAGGCAGAACTTCTGGTATGTTACTACAGCACTGTGTAAGGAGCTGCATTGATTCTTGTGGGGCTTCCCAAGTATTGCTAAAATGCCCATATTAAATAGCAATTAAGAATTGCTGCTTGCTGTCCCTGTGGTATGTGGGTCTTTCTGAAGAAGAACTTTCAGTGTTGGAAGAACACAGTCCAGAAGAATTTGTGACTGTTTGAAAAATATCTGTATATTTATGTGCTCTTTCTCAGAGCTGTGAGATGATCATTGCTTCTGGTTATCCTTTTGTCCACAGTAACTGAACACCCTTATTACTGGTGTTTGTCAGTGATTGCAGCCTGTCCTGGACTGGATTGCTTTCTCATTCTCAGGCAAACGTACCTCAACTTTGCAAGAGGTTTGTGTTGGATTATAGGGCACTTCATGTGCCATCTTTTTGCCTCCTTTTCTGGCCTGGGAAAACATATTTGCACCTCCTATACTTCAGACATGCCAGGTTATTTAATAAGGTCTTGCAAACTTGTCTGAAAGTTAGAACAAGCAGTGCACCCTTCTGTTGCTTCAAAACCAGTATTTTATATAGAGCCAGCCAGAACTGGGAGAGTTTAATGGCATGAACTTAAAAATAGACTGAGTTTTTCACTTGCACACAACACTTTTGATCTGCTGTGTTCAGCAGACAAGCTGCAGGAACTCTGAGCTTAAACAATTTCATCATTCATGTGTTTTTACACCAAGACACTGTGGTGTATCAAAGATTAAAATATCAACTTCTAATGTCAAGTTTAGAACAGAAAAAGGCAAACTTTAAATGTAGAGCGTGAGTTTTTTCATTTGAAAGCTGTGGTAAAAAAATTCTAGTGTAGCATTAAGTGAAGCGTGAAGTTATATTTTCTACTGAATTGAGATTTCTTGTGTTAATCTAAGCTCATATTTCCAAAGTCTTAATTTCAAATATGTTTTAATGATAGAAATTGTGAAAACTAAAGGGCACACTCAGAAAACAAACAAACAACAGCAACAAAAACTACAACAAAAAAAGAAACAACCAACCATCAAAACCCCCACCAAAATGAATATCCATTCAAAAACTTCTAAGTCAGACAAGTTTCAGTGTGGGACGTGCATATACTCAGAAATTCAGCTTTGCACTCAAAGGTACTCTAAGCTTTGTTTTTGAGCAGGAAAAATTTAACAAAATATCTCAATAGACAGTGTTGCTGCACCGCACCAAGAAGTAGAATAAATTAAAATTCTCCTCACTGTGTGTCTTGGAGCCTGTTTCACCTGACTCATCAGATGAAAAATTCATCAATTAATCCTCTGACAATAACAATATATACACAAAAATCAATCCAGGATTGATTTTTGAGCCCAAACATGAAAACTAACCCCCAGCTTGCACATAATGTGAAATTTCTCTTCATTTCAGCCTTATTATTGAGTATAAAAGCTGAAGTGTTCATAGAATTATTTGTCCTAAGTCAACTGCAAAGCTGGGGTTGTTTGAGGAAGGGTGTGTACACCGTGAAGATGTTCTGAAGCACTATCAGAGTCAGCTAATAAAGTTGTCAGATGCATGTAAGAGCACAGTTGATAGGAATCTCCCCAGAAGGCAACTGGTGGAGAGAGACACTGATCAGTGAGATCTGACAAGAGACCACCCAGGGTAGTCAAAATCAGATGCGTACCAGGCAGGATCAATGGTAGGGAAGAGCAGTGAAATGGGAGTATGGAAACTGCCTTGATGGGGGAACACCAGTGCTGCAGCTGAATGGCTAAATCATGAGGCTGAGGCACATTGCTTCACAGGGTCATAAGAAACTCTCAGCAGCAGAAAATGAGATAATAATTTGTCAGATCTCCCACTTGTAATTTCATACTGCCTTTTCAGTGAAAAGTGCAGTAGATTCCTTGTGCATTATGGTGGCTAGTGCATTGCTAGCTCTTTGTTTGTTTATATAATCCACTTCCAGTTGTGTAATACGTATTGAAACAATGAGAGGCCTTCCCAAGAAAGACAAAACACTGAGATGATGAGAAGTTAAAATCATTGGTTCGTATATGTTCTCACGTTGCTTAATTTGATATCACATTGATGCTGAGAAGTATTTTTGTACCAGATCATATATCAAAATGCATAAGGTACAGAACAGCAATTCCAGATAAGAAAATCTCTTCAATCTCTCAAGATAGAGTTTGCTTTTTATTTGAGGTATAAAAGAAAAATAGCCTACTTCCTGCATTGTGTGTATAAGCTTATGGATTTTAACTCCTCAGATCATCAGGTTAATACTTCAACCTTTCCTCCAATGTAAGAAATAGTGATAACAGCTTACTGAATAAGTTCTTGCGTGTAAACGCCCCGTGAAGGAGATAAAAATCTTTTGAAAGAACTCATTTTTTGTTCTTTGAATCACCTCTGGTAAGTCCCTGCTTCCACCCCACATATAAAAATTCAGTGTAAAGAGCCTAAATGATGTTAAAGAGTTGAAAATCAATGCACTGCCTTACACAGAAGATTATCAGATAGCAGATGTATTAACTTTTGATGGGTCTTTGTGAATGTGTGTATTCATGGTGCAGAACAACATTAGCATATTTTTCAAGTTCTAGATGTGTGAAAGGTGGAAACACATTTTAGGAATAATTGATTGATGTGTATTTCTGCAGTATTAAACCTACAGAGAATTTTCATAAGAACATGGGCTGTGAGATACTGTGTTGTTATTTTTACTGTCTTAGTTGAATGCTTAAGATCATAGTCTTCAAAAATTTTGTGTGTGATAGGAACAAAGATTTGTCATGACTGTTTTTCAGCATATTAAATATTCAGATATATGTCATGACTGTGGCTCCAGTGAGAATATTAGGACCTATATCTGTTATAATGAAATATTTCTTCCTAAAATATTGCCACAAAATATGGCTCATTGCAGGGGAACTAGTTTGGTCTTTGAATTTACAGTCCTTTTAAGAGTCTGAAAGTGTAGACAGTTTCAAAAATTATATTTGTAGGTTTTGTTGTTGTCATGTAATTATGACAGCCGGAAGAAAGTTAGAAGGGAAGATGGTAGCTGATACAACTTACTTCTAGTTATATTAAACTTGAGTCTGATTTCTGGTCCTTTGTTTCAGTTGTGCTTCATACATTTTGTTATATATTACAGATTTACATAATCAATCCCTGAGAGAAATGTATTGTTACCAGAGACTGGGTAATAAAGAGTAACTTGAAAGTCGAGAGCATGTGTATATTTCAGAATATGCTTCAATAATTTATTTTTATAATGTTTATTTGGATTTACCTTTGTGTTGTGATATTGGTAATGTATATTTTAAATTTTATTAGTGAAATCTTGTATGCCTTATTACTAAATATGAGGCTGAAATATACTATTTCTGTTTCTACAAAGCAGAATGCATTTTTTAAATGCAGGCTAATAACTTGGTAAAATGATAAAAACGTCTTGTCTTTTGAGAGTGCATTTATTGGATATTTTAATTTGTAGATTATTTTAGTAATTATAAAAGATTTTACTGTTAAGGGGATTACATTTTTCCTGAATATCTAAATTTCCTCAGATTAGGTCTATATCTTAAGTTATTTACACATAAATTGGCAATATTGCTCAGTGATAGTAGAACCATTATTCAGGTATGATGCATTGGGACAGATTAACATTCTTAATTTTCCCTTTCCTTTAAAGCATGTAAGGAAAATTTTCTTCTTTGAACAGAAACCTTATACCTTGTTTCCAAACTGGATATTTTCAGTCCATCTAATCTGTCTGCCACCCCTTGTGCAAATTAATTACTGCTGGAGTTTTAAGACCTAGCAAGACGGTGGTCAGCAGGTGGCAGTCCTGGTTGGCAGTGGTGCTGGGAAAGGAGAGTTGGATCAAACAGCAGAAGAGATGCATCACATTAATAGCACTGCTTTTGCCAGGAGGTTGCTAGGGTTTTCTGAAGTTCACGGTTTTGTAGAGGGGTTATAGCTGCCTTTTGTAAGCTCTTCTAAGAGTGCATGTCTCACACACACTAACATCTAAAACAATTCAGTGAACTTAAGTGTTTTTATTTTCCCAAATTCTACTTTTAAAGCTAATTATTTATAACTAAGTACTGTGGAGTTTTGATGATCATGCACATACATGCTTTTTATTGTATACAACTTGAATTATAACTTAAATGAGTGAAATAAATACACACTCTACCTAGTGGGAATTGTTTTAGGCAAAGGTCATATGCTTTTTTTTTTTTTGTCATATGCTAATTATGTCACCATCTCAGATGCATGTGGTAAACTTAGACACCAAATCCACATTAAGATCCCAAAATGAAAATACATTACTTCCTGAAATCTCACAGATGCCAAAAAGGGCAGCAAATAGTAAGAGTCTCTTTATGGGAAAGCCATTTTTCACAGAGTCACAGAATATGCAAAGTTGGAAGGAACCCAGAAGGACAAGTCCAACTCCTGTCCCTGCACAGCCATCTCCAAGAGTCACACCATCTGCCAAGATCACTGTCCAAATGCTTTCTGAACTCTTGTCAGGCTTGGTGCTGTGACCACTTCCCTGGGGACCCTGTTCCAGTGCCCCGCCACCCTCTGGATGAAAAACGTTTCCCTGAAACCCAGCCTAAACCTCCCCTGAACACAAATTCAGGCTGTTCCCCCAGATCCTGTCACTGGGCACCACAGAGAAGAGAGCAGTGTCTGCCCCTACTCTTCCCCACACAAGGAAGTTCCAGACTGCAATGACGTCTCCCCTCACTCTCTTCTCCAGGCTGAACAGACCCAGTGACTTCAGCCACTCCTCATACACTTTCCCCTCAAAGACATTCACCATCCTCATGGCCCTNTGCAGTGAGGTCTTCCCTCTGTCTCCTCTTCTCTAGGCTAGAGCAGGTGACCTCAGCCACTCCTCATACAGCTTCTCCTCAAGGCCCTTCACCATCTGCATTACTCTCCTTTGGATGACCTAATAGTTTTATATCTTTCTTCTATTATCATTCTCAAAACTGCCCCCAGCACTGGAGGTGAGGCTGCCCCAGCTCAGAGCAGAGCAGGACAATCCCCTCCCTTGCCCAGCTGGTGATGCTGTCCCTGATGCCCCCCAGGACACGCTTGGCCCTCCTGGCTGCCAGGACACTGCTGGCTCATGTTCAACTTGCCACTGACCAGGACCCCCAGGTCCCTTTCCATGGTGCTGCTTTCCAGCATCTCATTCCCTAGGCTGTCCATCCATCCAGGGTTGCCCCATCCCAGGAACAGAATCTGTAACTTTCTCCCTTATTGAACACTATATGGTGAGTGATTGCTCCATCTTCTAACTTTTCAGGATTGCTATGCAGGGCCTCCCTGCCTTTGAGGGAGTCAACAGCTGGTCCCAATTTTGTATCATCTATGAACTTGCTTAGTACCCCTTCCAGTCCTGTGTCCTGTGTCCAAGCCAATTATAAAGATGTTGAGAAGCGTAGGGCCAAGAATGGAACCCCACTGGGCACAGGTCACCAGTCTGATGTCAGCTCATTCATTATCACCCCTTGTGCCCAACCCATGAGCCAACTGCTCACCCATCCCATTATGTGTTTACCCAGCTGT
>VXBI01007203.1:0-49481 GCA_013397375.1 Toxostoma redivivum
TGCAGAGCCTCCCTTTGCTGCCTCTTGCACCTCTGGATCAAGGTACCTGTGGGGCAGCATTATTGTGAAGGCTATGGATAAATGAGAGCTATTAGTGAAGCCAGTAATGAGCCCTTAATTGTCTCAAATTTCTATCAGCATGTAAGTAGAAGGGAAATCCAGCCATGGGTGACCAGCAAAACAGGGCATAGCCTCTAAGGCTGAACTTTATGATGTTTATCACCTCTAATTCCCAGACTCATGACGAATATTCAGCTGCTTTAAGACAGCAGGATATGCTGGCCTTTGGCTGGTCATTTCACTTCTCTGGAATCCATAATTTTATTCCTCTGGACGCCGACTTTGCTGATTAACCTGACATCCCTGCCATCACCACTTAGATCTGTATAAACTACTCAGAGTTATTCTAGGCTTTAAGCCAGTCTAACCAGTTTATAGGGTTACAGATAGTTTCCAGCGACAGCAACATGCTGCATTTAGCACTGAGATAATTCTGAAGAACTGCATCTGACACTTTTTTAACACTGCCTGTTACAATGCATAGTAACAGCTGTCATTCCAGATGAACAATCCTGTGAAAGGAAGGGATGGAGGATTGGGCAGATCTCACCTTGATACTCTCCTCCTCCCCTCTTTTCCCAAGCCACTGTCACAAATTCCCTACCAGATCAGGGAATGTTGTGCTGCTAGTTACTTTCTTTTGATACATTCTAACTTCTCAAGTCACCAATAATCTCTCCTCTGCTCCAAGGAAGCTGCAAGGACATTTCCCACTCTTCTTTCTCCTTTTCCCACTCTTCTTTCTCCTCTTCCTGAGCACAGCAGGTTGAAAGTATCTGAAAATCATTCTTAGTTTACCCTTATAATAGTTCTTTAGCACTCTTATAATAGCTCCTTAGCATCTTAGTTTACTCTGCCAAGCACTGTACTAGCACAGCAAAGTGGCAACCCTTCTCCCAAAGCCATTGAGAATGTAACACAATATCAGAAAAACTTAGGCAGAGGAAAAATGCAGCAGGCTAATAGATCAGTGGTCATACAGAGAGGTATGGCACACTCTCCAAGACAAGAGTATTTCTGATAGAGGATTACAGAGAACCATGAGAGAGGTTTCATGGAATAATGAGAACAAACAAGAAGTGTTGCATGTGAAATATTGAAATGAAAAGGACAACAGGGGCTGGCTCAAGAGACCCACTGGAGGAAAAGGGAGGTAGATGTCTTCTCCAAATCAAGCAAGAAATGCTGTGGTAGGAGTAAATGACTGGTGTCAAGAAGTTAGAGGTGTTTATTTTTATGTTTGGCATGATCCATGAGGTACACATGAACTTTTGAGCCACAGTCCAAAACAAGAAGCTGAGAGTATAATCTTCATGATGGTATGAATTCTAGACAAATATGAATAGGGCATCATTGCATCCTCAAAGGTGAAACAAAATATGCTAAAAGTCATTCAGATAGAGAGAGAAGAAAGTCTCAAAAAGAGATTTAGCTCTCCATACGGCTATGAAAATACACATCCTGAGTACTTTGGCTCTCTTGAAAAATCTTTTCTCAGGCATCAAAACAGTTCACTGTTGAATAAGTGATCCTGGCTGTCAGTTCCCTCCCCAGCTGAAATTTTCTACAAACCTCAGAACTCTATCATGCAATGACTGCTTAGATGAGCAGCATTCCCCTTTACCCACACTTTCATCAGTCCATGAATGCTAGGCATTTTGGCACATGAAACATATAATTTAGGAAGTCCACACAGTACTTGGCAAAATCCCAGCCAACACTTTTATGTGCAATGCACTAGTGCTGGTAGATTGCACATGTGAACTGAGCATTCAGGTTGCAAGGTACCCAGGTATTAAGAAATACCTATGAATATTTAACTCAGTGTCCTCTTGCATATCATATACACCTGAAAATAGGAATGTTTTAATAACATGACCAAACAATTTCTCTACATAACCCATGCTTTATGCAACAAACAGAATGCATGGTGCTTCACTAATTGAGAAGATATTTCATGTTTTGTTCTTTGCACTGTCTCGTGCATAGCCTCACCTCTCCTTTACCAAATACAATTATTCTAATTTGATTCCCACAGGACTATTTAATTCCCTCCTAAGGAAAAGCTCCACAACCTGAATTCATTTTCACAGTGGAGCTCAAAATTCAAGTGAGACATGGAGACACTAAGGCAAAAACGTAACTAGTAATTTAAAATGGCCAACTGGAGACAACTAGAATAGGATTTTCCAGATGATTTAGCCCTATTACTACACTTGATCAAAATCCAGTATGCACTGAGCTTTCAGGTTGGGCTGCAAGCATTAACTTGCACTGCTGCAAGTTAAGCATCAGAGTTTCAACTCAGGCATACAAAAAACCCATTCATCACAGCCACCCAGGGTTTGTGACACATGTACCTAAGATCTCCAGTGCCCAAGACTAAAATTACATTTCTTCAGAAAGCTTTTGGGTGCATATTCTGTCATCTAGCTTGTGTCTCTTCTCCCACAGACTTGTTTAGCATGCATCTTCCACTACACATCACACTGTGATGATGATTGCCATCAGAAATGTGCTCCTCCAAGCATCACAGCTGTAGCTGTACTCAGTGTGTGTGATTTAAGCATGAAAAACGCACATTCAACAACCGCTGTGTTTTTACATGTCATAATTAATACATAACATTTCTGTGTTTATAAAAAACATTTTTAATATATCTGTATTTATACACAGATATAAAAAATTCTACATAGTCTCTTAAGACCATGTGCAGCTTTCTAGAATATTTGTATCTCTCAGAAGAACCGCAATATTTTGCTTCTTTTCTTGTTCCATGGACATGTTATGGAAAAGGCAGGGTAGGAAAAGTAGAACACAAAGTCAAAAACGCTTACTTCAACTGTACAGTTTTTCTAATATCAGAGTTCCCAGAAAGTTTTGCTTTCCTTTCTTTATTTCTATCCAACTACTTCTTCAATCTTGTCCAACATACCACCTCCTTTGCTGTGAAAAAGTAGATCGTCTCCAACATTGACTAACTTTCATCCTTTCTGACAGATGTATAGAAAAGCAGAACTCACAAAAATAACTAAAATGGTGTCCCTTGCTCCCCACATTCTTTTCAGCACTCTTCATTAGAGTTTACAGAGACACTTATTGCTGGATAATTAAGTTACATGTGCATTTACTGTGCATTTTTAAATAAATGAGAGATCTGTGAGATGCACTCTGCATCTCACCCTCACTCCTCTCAAGTACAGAGAATGCAAGTATCCAGAAAAACAACATGGGTTTCACCTTTTTTTCCTCTGCAGTAAAAAGTAAGATTGCATCACTATGTAAACAACCCACATGAAGGGTATACCACTGAACCCAGTCTTTAAGGCGAGTAAAAGCCCATACCACCATTACAGATCTCCATCATGGAAAACAGATTCATGCACTGAATGTCATTTCAAACCACCGTGCAAATAAGACCTCAAGAATCATCAAGGGATATATCCTTCCTTATCTGTGTCACCAAAATGAAGAGGTATCTTTTGCCTCCTCCTTCAAGTTCACTGTCCAAGCGAAAGATAAAGTAACTTAGAGAAAAACAAAACTGAAAATTTAAGGAGACCACAGACTATCAGTCAAAGTGCTCTGCACAGGTAAAAGCAATATCTGAACAGGGTAATGCAGGCAGTTCCCTAATGTATCAAAGTGTTCTCCAGCCAAGTGTATTTAAATAACCTCCTTCTTCATCCGTGTTACAGATTTGAACAGGGCTTCAACTAATTCCTTTTGGTGCATTTGGTCCTTTTGGACAGACCTTACACTGTCGCCATGCACCACAGGGCTGGATGCATAGCCCACTCGGCTTCTGTACACCCATGCTATGGACAACCATCTTCAGTCTCAGGCTCAACTCACCACATGTTAATGACACACTTTGATGCAGACAGTGCTTAAACTGCACTAAGGGTCCCTGTGTGCAAAGCTGGCCTTTGGAGAAGTGTTCAGCCCTCGCCTGAATGCCCCTCTGAGGGGAGTGCCTTTATACATGGAGCAGTAGGACCAAGGGGTGCTCACGAGCTCTCAACCACAGAACAGATGCCAACTGGGAGCCAGCTAACTGCAAAGCTGATGAAGTTCACAAGTTGTTTGTGGGGAAAATGACTGCTTGATCTGTCAGAGGAGCACCTCTGCACCATGAGCCCCAAAGGGCTGCTGATGCATGCATTTTGGGCATGCTGCTGGACATGCTACTTGCAGGGAAGGAAGTTCAGTGTTCCCAGCTTTGCAGTCTGAGCCTTTCCAGCCTCCCAAAAGCAAATTGGACATTTCTGGAGAAATAAATGCTGCCTTCTCTATCCCCTGGGTTCAGATGGTTCGCAGTGCCCAGCTCTGTGCACACATAACACTTCCTGTCAGAAACAAGCCTTGTTTATTATGCGTGAAATGCTGAACTGCAATGCCTCTACCTCTCCCCCTCTCCTTTGGGAGGTGAGAGCCCACATTCATGGACAAACAGTTCCTCTTACAGATTGTCCAGATGGCATTTCCCCCTCCCGGCATGCACACTCGCTCCCACTGCAAATAATGAAACTGAAGCCCTCAGAACTGCTGTGACAAAAGAGATACTGTTTGACTACCAAACATTGGGGTCCTTTTAAAAGTGCCAGGAAGGGAAAATTAAATAAAGGGGCAAAGATGAGCAGCAGTGATACATAGTAATTACAATGCATAGCAGAAATAGCTTTTTTCATGACAAATTATCATGGTTCATATCAGCATCCCTTCTTTGACCAGCATGGAATCTGTATATAACCCACAAATAATTTGCATCACTATCAAAATTACTAAGATAGAAACGAAGACATATCACCTTTGTATACATGGGAGCCAGGTACAGAGCTGGATTTAAAGCCTTAAATGTCCTATATAAGATTATGATTTTTTTTCTTTTAAGGTATGAGAAAGTTATCCACAGAAGCACTGTAGTCAAATAAAACAGTTCTCTCTCTGAGGTCCGAATTTTTCTCCTCACACACCACACAGATGCTGTGAAGACAGATCTGTGTTTTGGCTTTAACACACATGAAATGGACTTGATATTCAGAGTACATAACTAAGTGAGTACAAGCTGCCAGTGCAACACTAAAGAAAAAATGAGATCACTAGTTCCACAAACAGCAGGACTGGAAGCGGGAGGAGTATTCTCGTAATAGGCATCATCAGGGAAACTATTCCTGGGAAATCAGTTCCTGTAGTCACTTGACAAAGAGTTTGAAAAAGAAACTGCAAAGGTCGCTGTATTGAGAAAGGCACAGCAATAACTGAAGGTCCAGAAGATTCCACCTAGTGGGAAACACCAAGGAAGTGCAGTTCATTTAAACTATATCCAAGCAGCAGTCAAAAGGGAAATTAATCACAGCCTACAAACACCTAGAGAAAGAGGTTTCAGAGAGCAGATGACTCTTCAGAAGAAACAAAAGCTATAATGAGCTCTCATCTATGTGTAACTGGAAGCTGAAGGAGGCCAGACTGCAAAAACTGACAATTATTAACAGCAACCATAAGAAAATGCCCACCTCTAAATCAAAACTAACATTTTTCAGACACGCTGATGCTCAAGTAGGAGTTACAGGGTTGATGCAGAGTGACGTATTGAGATTGTGGACCTTGGATATATAGAAGAAAAAAAATCTTATACTCTGGAATCAATTTAGTTGCTCTCATACAGACCAATGCTTCCAAACACATGGGGTGATTCTTGGGGTGTCCTGTGCAGAGCCAGGAACTGGACTTGATGATCCTGATGGGTCCCTTCCAACTCAGAGTATTCTATGATTCTATGGCTTTAACATTGTAGATGGTGACAAGGACTGACTGCTACCTTTCCACATAAAAATCACTCAAATACAGGCCACTTCCACTAAATGGCTTTCTCCTCATTTCCTAAATAAACACACCAAAAAAAATGACACAGAAAAAAAGTTGCAGGAGTATGCTTTAAAAAATTGCCAATATGGCTTTGACAGCAACTTTTGAAAGCACAAGTGAATTTCTTCTTTAATTTCTGGTGGTTTTTTTTAAGTCAGGGCAGCAGAGATTCCCATTTTCCTTGTTCACATTACATTGATTCAGTATTTGGACAAAAACAGACAGTATCAGGACATTGTACCTCTCTATATGTAGACTATATAAAAAAATAAATTAGAGTATGTAATATAACCTTCTATTAATAATAAAACTCTTATGACTGACAAATACACCACATATACACATGTATATTATGTGTGCGCATACATATGGATACATAGAAAATCTATGAAGACCAACCTGAGCCTCAAGCCCAGAGGTGCCTCTATGCAGAGACAGCACATGACACTGATTAATGCTTGTGAACTCCATATCTAAGCAAGGGTTTTTCGTAGCCCTGCCTGAGATGAGGGATGGATTTACTGCTGAAGGAAGAAAAGTGGGAGCCATTGTTTTGGGGGATTTGTTTTGTTTGTTTGCGTTTCTTATTTGTTTGTGATTTTCTTTTTCAAACTGTGTAGGGAGATGGACTTTAAGTTTAAAAGTCAAAAAAGAAAATTCAAGTTTTAGAAGTGCATTACAGAAAAACATAACCTCAGCAGTAAAAAACACAGTAACAATACAGGTTACAGTCTGGGGCCATCCCCAGTTTTGGCACAGACAGGAGTAAAACAGGAACACACCATTTCAGCTATCAGTCTTGTCAAACCTTCAGCCAAGACAAGCCTCTTCAAATCCAAAAGTAACTTCAAAGCATTCCTAAGCAGGAAACCACCAACAGGAGGGGCAGGTGGGGACCCAGACTAGTCACAAAAGCAGAGCCCTCATGGGACTGGGAAAGGAATGCACCCAGCCACCTGGGCACAGTCTGAGAGACACAGCATGCAATCACTGGTAAGCTGTCCCCTGTGTCTGCCATACCAGGCTCACAAAGTGAAAAACACCAGAAAAATCAAACACACCCACCACGAAACACCCCCAGCACTTGAACTGATCTCAGAGCATGAAGAGCCCCACACAGATGCTGCAGACTCTGCTGTCACATTCCTGCTACACACCAGCCCCTCAGTATTGCCTGTACTCAGCTGTCACCTATGCATCTCACATGTCCCAAACAAGGGACAGCCATGATCCTAAAGTTTGTGCTCACAGCTAACAAGATCAAGCATGGCAGGGCAGGGAAGGAGCCTACACTCACATCTCAAGTCACAAGAAGAATAACCAGAGTACCTGCTGAAACTTGGGTCCGGCCTTGCTCCTGGCTGTCTGACCCACAGCCCTCCCTTTCTAAAAGGCTGCAGAGACTGGACAACTGAAAACAAACCTGCACAGACTGTAATAGAAAATTAGGCTTCTTTCCCTATTTCTTTACAGCTGTCAGAAATTAATCTGTGCCTCAAAAGGCTGTGATGAGATCTCCCTTACCCATCAGCCCTATTCTCTGTCTGCCCTCCCAGCTTCTTCATGTCCTTTCAAGAGCATTTTCCACTCCACATTTTCCACTATCCCCTGTCCTTCTCCACAACCATTCTACAGTTGTTTCCAAAACCCCATGGCTCAAAACTAGAAAGCAGAAACCTAGTGCGAGAGAGGTGGCAATGCAGCTGCTGTGGATAGTTTGTAACAGGACACAGCCTCCTTTTTCATGTTGCTGCCTGAAGCCCTCTCCAGGCCGTACGTCTTACTCACCATTTCAGGCAAACAAAAGTGATCAGCCAGCTGCAAGCAGGCAGGTCAAGCCTATAAATCTCTCTCCCTCTAGTATCTATAAAGTTTATGCAAAACTGAATCTAAGAACAGATTCCTGTCATGGGGAGAAACCAAATAACACATTAAATGACAGATGTCTTGCACTCATGTGCTTTAAAACTGATACCTTCAGAGAGCCCACACTAGCAACAGGCTGCAAGTATTCAAAAAAGTTATTCTGTACAAAGCTGGGGAAAGGGCCTCAATACAGTGAAGTCAGAAGAGTGCCAGTGTTTGGACCTGGACTTTATGGACACTTAAATGTGTTCTCACATTGAACTTAACAGGACTTCTCAGAAAAGTTAGAACCAGGCTTTTACAGTTATAGCTCCTTTAAGAAAAATTTTATAAAAATTTACAATTACAGGAATAGGTCAATTCAGCAGTTGCAGAAATTATGGTAATGGCCAGGCAGTGGCCAGCAAGAAACACATCACAGCAGAAATTACCCGTTCCCCTGCAGGAATGGGCAGGAAAACAGAGTCAAAGAAACCAATCACTCCACCATAATGGCTGAGAGGAAACATTAAATAACATTTTCAATAAGGCTGTGGGAGACTTGGGGGGAAAAACACAAAAGATGGAAACAGACACCGAATTGCTTAAACCCATCTTGAAGATCATGTGCTGAAGAAGGCTGGCCTTTTTCTCAGCCTCCCGGCATGCTGAAGCTCAAAAACCATGCGTCACTGTGGAACAAACATGAAAACACTACAAGAGCTCATCAATCTGCCCATTGGGATGGGTATCTGGAGAATGCAAATTTTTTGAACATTGTATATTTCTCTCAGCCCCTACCACTCCACAAAGCCCCTCCCAGCTCCCCAGCAGCAGAGGATCATGCTGTAGCATATGAACCTCCCCTTCCACATCCTGAACTTTCTGGTCCTCAAAAGGACACTCCCAGTATCCGTGCCCTTACCCCACCAAGGGGACGGGCCTTCATTGGAGTTGTCAGGAGCACTGTGTACCTTCACTGCCTAAATAACAGAGATGTTTTCAATCTCCAGTGTCCAGCCCTGCAGTACTGACATCCACAAAATCATCTTTTCCTGCTCTCACAGATTCAAGGAATGAAAAACCACCAGTGTGATGCCTTTGAATATCTATCAGAGAGTCAGGATCACTCTAATAGTGCGATTTCCTTAAGTATTTCTCTGAGCTTCACTGTTTTGAAGTCAATAGGTGCAGAAAGGTTGTGAGCATGATTCTGGGGTTAACATTAAATAAAATCTCAAACCCCAAGAACAACTCCTCCTCCTCCTCTCTTATGAAACATTCTGCAGAGTGAACATAAGACGAAATGTTTTCCATTCTTTTTCTATTTTTAAACCCACTTGTTAATGTTTCTTGGCTTTTTAAAACATCATGTGACTACAGCTCTATTACAGTGGTCCCAGCAGTATAAATTTCTTCAGGAATTTTCCCCAAAGAAAACTCCCCTTGCTTTTAGCCTAATTTGAAGCTTCGCCCTGTTAACTTTCAGAAGAACTTGGTTTCTGATGTTCCTTTGCTTGTTTTTCCTTCCACAATTAATACCTCCTGTATGTGTTAATTTAAAAATACTCACATGAAACAGCTAGGAAATATAAAAACGGAAGACTTTCCATAGATTATGTTTCCCAATAATTTCCAAATATCCTGTCCCACATCGAAAAATCCTTCTCACAGGTTTTATTAGTTGTCCTCTTGTAAAATCTCTAAAAGATTTCATCTTGTTCCAACAGAGCACTTTGGGCTACACTTCTGTCAGCCTTTGAAGACCTGTCTGGTAGATCTTCACAAACAGTTTAGCTGGTCAATGCTTAGCCACAAGCACTAATCTCTCTCCCTTTTATTGTAACGCAGCTTAACACTCCACTGCTTTGTACTGTAAAGCTAATGGTGAAGATAAATTATAAGGAGTCAAAGCCTGGCATTACAATTATTCCTTATAGTTACCAGATATTCATGGTCTTGCTCCTCTACCAAGCATTTCACACCAGAACAAGAGGTTGGATCTCCTCCTCCTACCACTCTTGCCTTTCCCCTTTTCCCCCTCCAGACATTTATAACTCCTGAATCACAGATAACTGTTAGAAATGCTATGGGTTTTCATAATTTTCTATGCATCACCATTTTCCACAGCTACAGTTCCATCAGAAGCATTTCATTACTGCATCATCACACCAAATGAACATGAGCTCAATGTGTTGTACCTTCATTAAAGTTGTCATCAGTCGAGATGTGGGTCAAGGGAGACTGGGGTCGAGAGTCCCCACAGAGGGAATAGCTGTGTTCAGCCTGGATGAGGGGCGCTGGGGATGCTGGAGACAGTTCTACTTCCATTATTTCATTCTTCTCAGACAAGAAGGGATCATTCAAGAGCTGGCCTAGGACATCAGGTGAAAATTCATCCAGGAACTCTGTGAAGTGCTGTGGAGACAGAAAGGCAGGGGAAAGTTAATCTTCTTGTCTGTCTGTCATGCCAGCTATAGGAGAGAACAGATCAGAACAATTCTATATATGCCCTGGTCATCCATGCCAGTCAGCAGCAGGATCTACCAGCCCTGTCTAACAACCTCCTCCTCCAATCACTACTTCAAGCTGAAGAGCTACAGCTAGAACAAAAGTCCTCCCAGAGGCATATATTACAACAGAAGAGCCTGTCATTAAACTGGAACAAAAATGGAAAATGGAAGCATGGTACTCATGTCCTAAAGCAGTCTCCTGCCACACCAAAGGCACTCATTACAGTGCAGCACCAAAAATGGGAAAGCACATTTCCCCCAGACAGAGTGAAAGATCCTGCAAGATCTATCAGGAGAACATATTGTGTGTGGAACAGAATATAGGGGGTTGATGTTCACTGAAGCACAGAATCAAAATGAAACACATTCCAGCACAGACTCTGACACCACATATGACTATTTTAGCTGCGCAGAACATTTTGTGCGCTCCAGGAAAACAGTCCATGCACATCCACAGCCAATCAATTAACACGTTTGCTATTAAATGGGTTTCCTGATAGATTTATGTATCTATTTTAGAAGTAGCATTCCACCTAGAGCCCATATCCAGCTTCTAGGCCCCAGAGCTAATGCTACTGACAGCCAGTACTAACTACCACTTTGTCTATTGCAGTGAATTCATTACACCAGCAGCACGTTTGATCATTATTCAAAATGAGCGCAAAGCAAATCTTGCAATCTATTTCCTTGAAACTCCAATACAGTTCCCATCAATAGCCAAAAACTTTGTCTCTTCATCTTCTTTCCAATGTCAGAAAACCACATCTTTGACAGATGAAAAATCTGCACTGTAACAAATTATTCCCATTCATCTCATTCACACAAAGAATTCTATTTTTGTATAAAAATACTTGCACAGTGAATTGTAATGAAATTTTCTGAACAATAAGGCATTATCTACCATCTTATATAGGAATCTTTGTTGGCTGAGGCATGATGCTATAAAAGTCTAAGTTTGTTTGATTTGTCTTTTGCAAGCAGTATTGATCTTGGCTCTTCATCATGCCCTCTCCTGCAGAAACAAACACTGAAATTCAAGATTCAGCTTCCTGAAGGCTAAGTTAGGAATTAGACAAGTCAATATTGTATAAACCCACAAGGGAAGTGGTGTGCTCACACTCTCACATTTCACAGCTCTAGCAGCACCTGTGGCCTTGAAGCCTCATGCAGAAAACCCTGAGCACAGCTGGCTCTCACAGGGTTCCCTGGATGTTCAAGCACCTCTTCCAGATGTTAACTGTGCCATTTTTCAAAATCAGTAAGTCTTGAGTCAATTCAGACCAACATTGAGGAAAACAAAATATTGACTGAATACAGGGCAATAAACAGAGGACCACAGCTGCTATGCTGGAATAACAAGCTAGCTCAAGAAAAGCCTTTACAAATGGCAAAACAGATTTGTAGCCTCATATTTACTTACTGTAAATGATAACACTAATAAACACTTAGAGGACTCTGCAAGAGGGTCATGAAGACCCTAGAAAGCCTCTTTTATTTTAATTTTGATACCCAAGGACTCACTAACACTTCACAACCAGGTGTTTCCAACAAGGATAAAAGTATGAACTACAACACCCCACTACATAAAGAAGAAAGAAAAAGGATGCACAAGAGTGTTGAACATGCTGGTACATCAAAAAAGACACTGAGTAAAACATGATAGGCAGCCATTAATGTGTAAACAAGGCACAGAAATACTTACCAGTCATGAAAGAAGTCAGAGATGAACCTACAAAAAAGCAGGGCCTTTCTTAGGGACAATGTTTTTCCCTCCAGCCTACACATTTCTTTTCATTTAGAGCAATGGCAAGAGTCAATTGTATTTGTTTACATATTTTCCTAAAGCTAGAATATTTCCTTCTTTCTAATTCTTGCATGCATTACTCTGACTGATGAGTAGCAGATGCTGGAATAGGGCTGCTACAATATTTGTACCATGGGTTCCACATGCAGCTACTTTACAACCAGCATCATCCAATTTCAAAATGTCATCCTTGAAAATCTCATACCTACATGCTGACTTAGTGTTTTGGTTTAAGAGACAGGTATTTGTTAAGGAGAGGGAAGAACCTCTTTTCTCGTAACTTGTTTCTTTTCAATCACTATAATTTGAAATCAGACGCTTTCAGGCAGAAGATATGGGGATAGGAATAACAGTTCTTTACTAATATATCTAACCGGGCAAACAGCATAAAAACAACAACAACTTTAGAAATTGACAACAAAAGAGAAGAACAGTACAGCTCAATTTTAGTCCCTTTTGGTCACAGGCTCCTTTTTTCTGAGCTCAGTTACTGGTGCTGTGGGCAGAGCCGGTCCCTCGCAGCTGAAAGTGATGGCAGCTCCGCTGTGAGCGGGAGGCGGGGGGGCCGCTCCTGTTCACAGCGCCGGCCGTGCTGCTGCTGCTCAGCAGTAAACAGTAGGATAGGATGGGAAGGCGGCAGGGTGAGGTCCCAACAGCAGGGAAACATGGTCTCCAGCGTTGAAAACTCGTGGGGAAAGGATCCAAAACCGGATCCCCCACTGTCTTCCAACTCCACGTGCCAGCCGCGAGAGAGCCCTCCCCCCGACCACCTTCCTTTTTCCGGCTCCCTTTTTTTTTTTTTTTCCATCCCACCCCTCCCCTCACCTTCCGGGGACAGGCAACTAACTTGTAGCCACAAGTACTTAGCATAACAATGGGAAAAAATTCCACAGAAAAGAAAAGAAATTATTCAACTCCCAACACTTAGTCTGACACTATATAGATGCTATAACTTAACAGACTCAGCGGAAAGAAACATGGCCACAGGCTACTCAGCTGTTTTTGGTAAATTCACAAATAAAGATTTTTATTAGCCTTCTGTCTATCACTGTTTTGATATGGAATAAAAGCTTATCAAATGTTATTTTACTTTTCCACTTGACTGAAGTTAGGTCCATCAGATTTTACTTATTTTTTTCCTTTCTGAATGGGGAATTTTCCTAAAACCACTTCAGGAAAAGCAAAGGAGGAAACAAACATTCACCTTCAGAAAACCAGAAAGAAAGAGGGCCTCGGGGTGGGGAAGGATGTTCAACATGCTAGTCAATATTTGCTTTTCTTCTTTTCAGGTGCAGCTGCAAAACAGCAAGCTGTGAGCAAGGAAAGAACATGCATTGATAACAGAACTGTCTGAGAGCAAATAAATGGCTGGTTTCTAAAATGATTTTCTAGTTTCACTATAATTCTCAAGTTTATTTTTAATGGTCTGATATAACATTGTACACTGGCCAGTAGAGACTGCCATAGGTCAGACTGTGCAGCTACTGAACTCAGCAAACAGACAATTATAGAGATCTGGACTTCTCACTCTGATTAAAAATATCACAGATTCCTTGATTTACAGGAATCTTTCATATGTCATACACTTCTTTACTATAGTGAATGCTTAAAGCTAGATCACTTTTTGTCCTTAATAAAACAATTGTCTCATTGAAAGTGGCTCCATTTGCTTAGAGAACTAAAGAAGAAGACGCATCTGAGCAGCAGTTAAAACAGAAATCATCTGGCAGCAGCCAGACCTCTAGCTCCCCAAAACTTCCACCTACACCTAAGCTGCTCCTTCTGTCTTTTCAAATAACATTTTCCTATTGCCAACTCTCATCCTCCTCCTCCCCTCTCTGCTTCCAAATGAACCTCAGCAGTCACCAGCCACTTCCATAGCTGGAAAGCCCCAGAATAATCTTTGATTTTGACACAGTAGCAACCACCCCTGTGCTCAGGAACAGGAAAGAGCAACTTGGGAAGCAAACAGACTCTAACGCTTAGAACCTGTACATAAATTTGCTTGCAAAAGAAAGAAATTCTTTGTCTGTGGCTTTCAGCTGGGCATCTTTCACCCAGAGAGTTCACCTTCACAAAAATTTAAAAAACAGAGGAAAGAGCACTTGCCTGAGAATCTGCCTTTTTTTCTTCTTTTCCCTCTTTGTTGTTAATACCTCTGTAGACAGCTCAGCTGCCTGCTATCCTCACACCCCACTAGCAGCTCCAGCACTAATTGCAGACGTGTTGGTACAAGGAGTCTGTTTGAATTATTAAATTATTCTCACCACATAGCAAAGAGGTATGTTCAGCTGGGATTTTAACCTCTGTAAAATGTCAGGGATTTAGGACAGATGTAACCTTATCTTCCACCTATCCTTCCCCCAGAACCCTGAAAAGACAAAACAGCAGCACTCCTGTTTACATACAGAAAGTAAACTGCAGCCCTGAGGAGTTTCAGCACTCATCTAGCTGGACACTGGCTCATCCTGGCCTACATCCTGGGTGCTTTTGGAGAACACAAACACCTCCAGACATCACGTTGCAGTGAGCAAACAGAAGAAAGCTCTCACATCCAGGTGCACAGCAGATTTTTGGATAGCTCTTCAAAAGTAGTGTTTGGCTGCAAACCAGCTGTGCTGCAGGCTGCAGCTCTCCACAGCATCTGCCTGCTCCTGCCACACAAAGGCCCTTTTCTCCAGCTGCCTCAGGGACCAGGGCTTTTTTTCTTTCTTGTCTGATCAAATGAAGATCTGTGAAGCAAAACTCTCAGGTTTTGCTAGGTGCATGGCAGTGCTGGCTTCTCCACTAGCTGAAGCGAGATGAGAGTAGCACTAACTTAGCTGGTCATTTGAAGGTAAGACATTACCATGCCTAAAAATTAAAGTCATCTTCAGAAAATTGACATTCTAAGAACTCATTAAAAAGTTCATGCAGAGAAGTCAAGAGCCCCAAATGACATTTCCCAATGATATTTAATTTTTTAAACAAGCAGCTGAGCCTGGAAAATGCACTGCATCAGCAGCAAGTCCCACACATTGACTGTAGCAGCACAATCCCACCTTCTCCAGCAGAGCCAGAGGGGAGCTGCAGTGACAGCACCTTTTGCACACTGCAAAATAAGACCAGCTCTCCCAGCAGACCAGGGCAAGGCAGCCATGCAACATGCTAGGGTTATAACCACCCACAAATTCAAAATATTACCCTCCTGGAAGTTAGTGGCTCCCTCCTGGCACACCTCAAAGTCTCCCCATCCTGGAGAGATCAGTCACCCCTCCACAGGAGTAACTGTCAGGTACACAACAGGTACTTATAACAAAAAAAAAAAATCCCACCATCCACCTGTAGGCATAAGCAGCCTGAGTTTTATGTCTTTATTATACTGTAAAATCGTTTAATATCTACTCAGAAACTACACTGAAATTCCCTCATTTGTGGGAGAATATGAAGAGTAACACAAAACTGGTATTTGAAACCAGCAAAGAGATCCACTGCAAGAGCAGACACAATTGTTTGGACTCTCACACCAGCATTTACTCATTTTAAGCACTAAAAAATTGTGAACAGATTAAAAAAATCCATTAAGTGAATAACACACAGGTTGTGTCATCAGCAAAACAAATGCCAGGAAACTCAGAGCTAATATATTTACATGGGAATTAAATCTGTACATCTTCTCAACTTTCTCAGGTTTCACAGTTGGAAATGCTGAAGTTCATGCTGAGCAAATCTTATAATCCACCCCATTATGTACACATGTATGCACACATTTCCATTGCAAACACTCAAATATTTCCAACCCAAAACCAGCAAAACAGAGATGTACTTTTTTAACTTATCAGGGGGATTTTTCAGGAACTGTGCTTACTGCTTTGCCTCTTCTTCCAAAATATTCTTTCACTTTCTTCTTTAACAATCCCCACCAAAAAATTCTTTTGTATTTAAAAAGGTAACTAAAAAACCTAAATAAAACTCTTAAATAGAGAGGACTAAATATGGATTAAAAGAAAGAAAAACAAAAATCAAAGGAAGAAAGAAGCCCTAGCGCAGCTGAGGCAAGGGTGAGAAACAACTCTCAAATTCAGCCTTTTAAGTCCACTGTCTGCAAGAAGAGAAAAGGATGCTATTGCTCATTCCTAGCCCAAGCCTCTTGGGAGTCATGCAAAATAGGAAAATCCTTCTCCCACTCCCCTGCCCTTCTCCCAGTGCATAGCTCTTGGATCTAGCCTAACTTTTCAATAGGCTGGGTGCATGTTTTGCTACTCCCATCCTTTCCCCAAAAAGCCAAAGTCAGAGGAGTGAGTCACCAGGGCCAGAGCAGTGAGTCCATGAGCTGGAAGCTCTTCAAAAAGACTCTCCCCATGTGAGTCCCTGACTGAGACCTCAAAGTACATTATTAATTCTGTGTTGCAAGTAAGCATTTGGATTAAGCTCTCAGGTAAGATGTAGCTATTCTTTTGTCTCAGCTCTTCCCATCCCCACTCCCTCATCCCTTATTTTTTTACCAGCCTGAGCAGCAGAAGCACAGAACACTGAACCTGTCCGTTACTTGCCTCCATGCCCTTCCCCTCACCCAGTGAGCTACAGGGATACAATTCTTTATCCCCAGTGATTGCAGAGGCTGCAAGACAGGCCTGACTGACCCATCTGCATCTCACAAGCCTCCAAGAGCAAGGGGAAGCCTCTCCTTGCCACCACCAGCTAGCGTGGTTCACACTACACTGGGAGGGGAGCTCAGCTTCCAAAACTGAGTCACTGGGGTCTCCAGTGATTTTTGGCACCCACACAAGATACTGGTTATGTATTAAAAGCTGCATAGTGTTTGGGTTGTTTTTTTTTCCCCAAGCTATGCTCCAGCCATGTAGTGCCAGTCATAAATATTTACTCTGTGAGATAATATTAATTTGTTTAGCTACACCCCAGCTATACCTCCAGGCTCTATTCAAAGAACTTGCATTTATTGCAAGTTTTACATCAAACTAGTGTGTTCCATGTAACTCACAAGGTTAAAATAAACAAAAATAAACAGTGAAGAAAGTTTTCAGATTGTAAACAAATTTTACAGTTCAATGGTGGGCATTTATGGCCCTCTTTGCTGCCCACGATCTTGTCAGCAGGGATAACACATCAGTTCTTATGCAGCTGGTTCAACTTACAGCCATTTTTAAAAGAACATGGTTGCTCCAGTTCCTTCTTGACAGGAGATAGATCTTAACAATATAGGAGAGTTTTAAACTGTCTGGGCACACTGCACTAGCCTTCATTTAACATCTTCCCTCAACATGGAAATGGGAGGGGATGAAAGCACAGAAAATACATCTCAGGCTTCATGTAACAGCATCCCTTTTTGATGGGTACAGATGAGCCCTGTGTAAAGGGCACAGCCAGCACAGTTCCTGTATTTTAAGCAAAATTTACCAGTGCTGCATGCATCTTAGAGATCACAGAATATCTCAAGTTGGAAAGAATTCCTAAAGATCATCAAGTCCAACTCCCAGCTGACTTTAGAATTGTAACAGGAAGGAGGAAAAGATAACCACTGATACTGTTATGAGACCTCAGAAAAATCATAATTTCACATCTAGGTTCCCATTAGGAGGCAGGGGGCCTCCGACAGAACGCAGATGCTTTCCAGTTCAGCTGTTTCATGTTTACAGTGTTCTCAACAGCCTCCTCCCTGAGGACCAAATTATCTTTCAAAGGAGGATCTTTCAACAGTCTGACTGGTGTAGGTAGGAAATAACTTATGCTCTATCAGCAGTGCTTGTTAGTCCTGACTGACAGGACATTTGACATTTAAAATAAAAATTCTTATTTTTTCCTTCAAAACTGCTACTTCTTTAATGGTTACAAAGCTGAAATGGCAGGGTTACAGCTTGCAGGAGCCATCCTTCTTTCTTTTTCCTAATACTGTCTACAAATCTGCACACCACGCATCAAAATCATGCTCTTTAATTAAAGCTGTCATTATAAAATAAGTGAGGCTTTATGATCAGTATTGGCAGCATAAAGAGATATTGGGCATTTTTTTTCACAAAGAGTTAGTAGTCTTTGTTTTACAGATTTATAGTACAGGGGGGTGTTCTGCTGCACTGTTTGTTTTTTAGAATAGAAGTATAGAAGATAAGGCTTGAAAAGACACAAATTTAAGCTCCTCAATGTTTCTTTAGGCACTCCTCAGTTTTGAAGAGCCAGATTATCAAGTGCCTAAATGCAGACATCCCGAGTTGATTACGGAAAATATGAATTAGCTTTTCAAAAAACAACCAAAAATTCATACACATAATGGTTGAAATTGTGATGTTTGTATAGTTTTAAAAAGAAAAAACACATTACGCACATATAACCCTTTCTTGAAATCAAGAAAGAGTTGCTTGAGCACAGTGGAGGGAGGAAAAAAAAAAGTGGAGTGGTTTTGTGAAATAAATGTAAAGAAATCAACAGGTCATATTGCTCTACCCTGGAGGATGAACTGTCCAACCCTCGCAGAGCTCAAGGATCAGCAGCCTCTGGCTAGCAATGACCTGAGCTGCCACAGGGTTTAGACCCTGCCCAACAAGACCAGTGTCTCCATCACAAAGATATCTACTATCAGGACAGAAGGAAAAACACACTGGCAGGACTTTGTGTTCAGTGCTGCTGTAACTGAGGGTTACACATTAAGAAGCATGCACTAAAGAAGCTGGTTGTGTGTCAAATATCATTCCAGTGTGTGATCTCACCAGACAGTCACACAAACAACCACACTGAAGAACACCTTTCCAAACAAGTCCTCTACCTTGCTTTCAGTAGAAACATCCTGGGTTTTGATCTGATGTATCTCACCCTTCCCATGAGCTTGCACTGAGCCCAGCCACCATGGATGCACACAGAACTAGGACTTCATCAACAGCAGGTATCACCACAGACTTCCCATCCCTGACTGCCAAAACATTTCCAGTTTGCAACTTTGCAGCAAGTTTCGTGTCAAACTTGCTACTGCTCCAGCAAGGTAACGAAGAGCAGTGCGACGGTATTTGATGATGACAACACCAAGAACATCCCTACCCTGTACTTGGAAGAAAACATGGTTTTTGAAGCCATGACACTGGAGCTGCTTCAGATGAACCAGCCCTACCAAATGCATCCCCCAGCAAAAAGCTTTGCATTTTAAAGCCATCCCCAGTGGTCCTCTGTACCACGAGATGGATACTTCAGGACACCCACGTAGTACTTGTACAGTCTTAACTCTGCAGAAATTCACACAAGAACCCACAGAAATGGTTTTGGCACCTCACTTTGTATGGACCGGTACTTCCATCAGCACCAGTACTTTGGGATCCTTCCTCTGAGGAAAGACACATTTAATTTTATGCCAAAACAAGAGTGTGGGTGGGTCACTTGGCTTTTACTTGCGTCAAAGGTAGACAAGGTTTGTTTTGAAGCCGTGCTGAAAGCTGCAGAAAGGAAATAAGGAGACAGGATATGAACAAGAACAAATACACGGTTACAAGGATGTGCAGCATGCATCTGGATAAATAATTTTAAGATACTCCACACACTTGAGAGCTGGCATTGCAATTTCCTATGACAAACCTTTTGTCACAGTGCCAGTAAATATTACTTCACTCAGTTTTATGAAAAATAAACAAATAAACCATGAGTGGTACTGGATTAAGGTTCATGACCCAAGATAGCAGTAAACGGAAACATCTCTATCCTAAGACAGGGTCTTAAAAACAAACTTGTGCACTTATTTCTCCTCTCTGCTTCCTTCCAGAGATGCAGGGACTTGTGGAATGGGTTATCTAGCAAAGAGGTATGATGGCTCTCTCTCCTCATGAGTCTTGGGAATACAGAGGAGACTCAAAACAGCATTGCTATCATCTGTGAACCAATATTTCAGCTTTTTTTAGCCCTCTCCCACTCAGAGCACTCCTCTCCTTCATCTCTACCTCCTCTCTGTACCTTCCATTTCCACTCATTTGCTCCCAAGCAGGTAAAAGAAAAGCCAAGCTACTCATCCCCTTGCAGGACATAAAGAAGAGCAGCAGAACTGGGAACGAAGCTGCAAACTACTGGCAAAGACCCTGAAGGAGCAGAGTCAGAAAAGCAAAGGGAGCAGAAGGAAAACAACAGGAAGACTCAAAGTCAGAGCACCTGGAAAGGGATAAAATAAACCAATGACTGATAAGCAGCATATTAAGATTGTGCAAGAACTTCCTACATCCCCAGCTGCGTATTTTTGCCAAGTGTCATTGACTTTCATGCATTGCCATTTAAATCTTGGCGTATTACTCTTGTGAGTGCTCTGGACTTTCTCTCATTTGCTCTTCCCCACCTGAAAAGCAAAACCACTGCCATCTCACCATGGCAGGTGAAGAGAAAACCATGGAGGGAAAACAAACCTGCTTATCATAAATATTATCTATTTGAGCTATTGGGAGAAAGGAAAAATTACTGAGAATTAACATAAATCAGAATCTAGAAAACAAGAAAGAGTTAATAGAAAATGCAATTCCAAGGGAAAAAGATTGCTTCTGAGTTTTTCAGGATCCAGAGGAATGTTAATTATAGACAAGGCCATTGCTTGGCTGCAGTTATTGGGGAAAAAAAGAAGATCAAAATATTTAATTGAATATCCCTGGGAGGGGGCAGTTCTGAATTACTGCTTTTTATATAAGACCAGATGATACAGCCATCCCACAGGATAGTAATGAAATTAGTAGTTTTATCCCAACAATAATGGAAGAGAATATAAAAACAGCTATTCAAAGTTGGCCATTTTAATCAGTAGACCTAGAAAACTTCCATCTGAAAAATCTAAATACAGCTTCTAAGGAGCTCTTGAAACTATTTTCAGTAGGAGACAATACTAATGGACTGTAAGAAATAATATGCAAATATTTTGGTGTAAACAAGGTGACCAAAGTAACAGCAAGTTAACTTACCTACTGTTCATTTCTGATGAAGGGAAGAGATGGAAAAGGAAAGAGAGTAGTAAAGAGCCCAAGAACTTCCAAAAAGAAGAGAAATCTAATTTACACTTATAATTCCAAAGTAACTGATAATCAAGCTTCTTAAATTTTATCTCATTCTGAAATAATATTACAAGCTTAATACCCCTCATAGCATAAGGCAATTGAGTTGATGCTGTACAAAGTTGGAGTGAGATGAAGTCAACAGGCCTCATTCAGTGTGACAAGGAAATCAGAAATCTCCAGATGTGAAACACAAATGAACTGATTGTACCACATGTTTTAAGAGGGTTCCCACAGGGATCAGTTCTTAGCCCCAGACTCTAATATTTTATCAGTGACCTGAGAAGAAAAGCCACCACCACTGAAGGTAGAAGATAATGCAGTATCAGCAGGGGCAGTAAGTAACAAAAAGGTCAGGTCACAAAACCAAAACACAGAGAACTTGGTAAGCAACCATAAAAAAATAGAAGTATCTTGTGGTGCAAACAGAAGTCTCCAAGTCACACTTGGGCAACTGACAATCAGAAGCCAAGACCCAAGGACTCTGCGAGAGACATGGCTGAAGGAACATCTGTGGGACAGGTACCAAATGCACTGGGTCCTGGGGAGGAATTACTGCAGATGTGTGCTCAAAATGCACACAAAGGCTCCAAATGCAGAGACCCCTGCCATACTTCAGGTTTAGCCCCTCAGCCAGTGTTGGGGTTTCACATAGTTCCAGGTGCAGCCAAGCACTGGGGACTCTTGCATGACCATCCCATGCTGTGGGGCCAGCACCCAAAGAACAGCAGGGCGGTACTGTAGAAATTTTCTTTTTTTTTATTTATTTAGGACTTCTTGTTTGTACTTGTTTCTTAAATGAGAAATTTCTTTCATATTTAAAAGAAGTGTACCTGTAAAACTCAACCCCCAACTACACCTTTGTACTGCGGCATGACACCAATCACACAAACTACTGCACAAGTCTGTTCCCTGCAAAAACCAGAGCACACGACTCTGAGGACTTCAGAAGACAGAGACATGTGAAGCACAAACTTCTCCATGCTCATGGTTGGTGCAGCTGCTACTGGCCATAGCCAGGCCCCACTCCTATGCCTTCCAAATTTCAAAAAAAAAAAAAAAAAGGGAAGTTGAACAGCTGGAGAAAGTTCAGAGAATCGTAAGAATCACTATAGAAAAGGAAATCTTGCCTCAAAATAAAAGCAACTAAGGAAAGAAGAAACCAATGTATTCAGCTTATCAAAGAGGAAACAACTGCAGAACATGAATGTTCCTAAGTAATGAAACAGGGAATAAGACTTAAGAGGACAGCTCTACCAGCTTGCAGCTAGGTTTACAAGCTGGAGCCAGATCCATTCACTGTGGTTCACAATATTAAAAAGAAGGAGAAAAATCAATCACAAAGGAACAGTGCGAATTTTTCAACCCAAGCTATTCTTAATTGAAGACTAGAGGCTGCCCTAAAAAGATATGCGGGAATTCAAACAATCTGGGGAAGTTTTACAGACCTTGATTTACATAAGGTTAGAAGAATTCATCATAATTGTTTCCTTTGGCCTTCTGGCAGCAAAACAAGGCTGTTTACGAGAATGGCAGCATGTTCTGGAGAAACTGATGCAAGGCCAGAGCTGGGAAACCTGCTGATGCGGCTTTGTGTTCCTGTATTCCAGATAACTTGATATCCTTATCAGGAAGGCAGCTGGGGAACACAGTTCAAGAATCCAGGTTTAAGAGCAAGGGTTGTCCATGTTAGACACAATGCCCCGCTCACAAGCCTGGTCCCAACACAGTGCTTGGCAAACTTCAAGCAGGCAGCACATCCCACAGCGTTAGCCCACTGAAAGCCTTTTCCCTTGTTTATTTTTAAGGCTGGGTTCTCCAGCTCTCCTGCACAAGTGAGTCAGCTTCCCTCCCCACACCAGAGAGCTGCGTACATCTCCCAGCTAGCTGGGAGAGGGAGCCCCTACCACTTGCCATCACTGCAAGAGCCCCACTGCAACAGCAAGCTGAGACAGTCTCAGAGGAAAGATTTGGCACGCTTGCATTAGACTTCAAGGTTTCTCTACCAAAGAGACTAAAAACACAAACACACACATGCAAACTATCCCCTATCCTTCTGAAATTGATTTGCTCCTCAGGATCAGAGAGGCAGCTGCAGCCACACCACAGCACAAGCAAATGGTTGTGACAAACTGCAAGGACTCACAAGCACTGTGATCATTTTCAGGAGTACGCATTTGATTTCCGCATCCAAGAGATGGCCAGTTTCAATGCTGATGGGAGATTCCCCATGAGCCCAAGCAAGAGGAATGCTGAAATGCATGGGGAAATTAAAAGGGAGCTTCCATGTGAAGGGATTTGCCTCAAAAGAAGTCATTTAGCAGCTGCTCATTTCAAAGTCTCTTTTAAGTCTTCTAGTTAGTAAAGCTGCATGTGTCTGGGCATCTCTTTCAGGGTATATCATCCTTTCCAAGTACCAAGTCTGCAGCAGCAGAAGGCTGCCCACAGCAGAGAAATCAAAGCAAGTAACTTTATTCTTGCTTTAAATCTGACAAAGAACACAAACACAAGTATGTAATGTGCAACCCTGTTCAAACACACCTGTTGGGTTATTTCTCCAATGCCCTAGGCACCATTTGTTGGGCTGTGGTTGTCTTCTTTAAAAAGCCAAGCAGCTAATAGATGCTATAAAGTTGTTTATTGCAAAGGCACATCAGTCTCGAAAGGCAGAGTCACAAGCATTAAAGTCCATGCTAAGTTTTTGTATACAGTCCCAAATAGAAGCAGAAGCTGCTCCCAAAGGTCCCGGCATGTCTGATGTTGCTGCGGCAGCTCCTGTCTTCTCTGGGTGATGATGACGGCAGTGAGGAGAGCAGGAACAAAAGCAAAAGGCAAAGCAAAGCGAAGCTCTCCCCTTGCATAAATTCTTATATAGAAACTTCCCAACAAGCTAAAGACACAAACTTGAACCACTACTTCTTAATCTATTAGAATTCTAGTTTCTTAGTATGCCAGGTTACATATAAACTATGTATGTGGTCTATCTTGTTCTATCTGAAAAATGTAAGCAGTATTCTTACTATAGTTTTATTATGTCTAAAACTATGTTCCTGAAGCCTCCACGGAAACACTAGTATCTAGGACTATGTTTTTCAACCTTCACTAGAATTCACGCTTCTACTCTGGTATCTGAGACCTTTAACTCACTAAGAGCACTTAAAGCTCATTCTTACTTTTACTTGCTTGCTTGTTTATTCTAAAACTTGAACTTACACCTCTACTTTATGTGTGAGTGGCCTAATATACTTCAATTCATTCAAAGGTTTTAATTCAATCCCTGTATTCTGATTTCTCTCTGAAGAATTCAGAGAGACTCTTGACTTACAGACTCCAACACACAACAAGAACAAGATTACTTATGCTCTTATTTTACAATAGAAATAAGCTGCTTTTTTTTAAGTTTTCAAAGCTTTTTGAGTTTGGTAAAGAAAAGCTTTAAAAGCAACAAGCTGACAGAATGAAAGGAGAGGGAGCATTTAAGGAAAGGAGGTGTTTCATCCAGTTTTAAAGATGAATTACAAGATTAATGCCAGCAGGCACTGTGAATTTCTGGCACTGAAGCAGAAGGTGCTCCAGCCAACACCTCCAGCCAGCACACACACACAGAGCCCTGCACAGCATCTTCCCCATCCACGTCTCCCAAACACACAAACAAAGCTGCTTTCACTTGCAGCACTGAAATTTAATTAATTGGATATACTGAGCAAGTGAGTGAGCTGTGCAGCGTGGAAGATGCCTCTCCTGAGACTGCAGAAAGAGCCTGCTAGCGTTCTGGAGACAGAGATGGCGCAGGGAAGTATCAGACATTGCATAAGCACAGGCACATGTAATCACTCATTCCCACTTTCCCGGCTAGTGCTAGCTCAGACCCCTGCCAGCCACAGCCAAGATCTATTCTAGCTATTCAGAGATGGCTGGGTGCCTGAATGGGGGAGCAGGAAGGGGAGGCCCAGCCTGGGGAAGGACATGGGACCTGTCCCAGCACCCAGCCAGTGCCTCCAGGAGCCCCTCAACCCCTGCTTGTGCAACCATCACCCCACAGTTTAGAAGCAGGGAGAGTAGGGTGGAAAATGTGGTTTTTCCAGACTTTATCAACACATTTTCCTTCTTCTAAGGAAAGAAATATGGCCTGGTAGTTAGAGGGCTTGGCAGGAGCCGCTGTCACACACCACCCGGGCCAACCAGGGCCTCTTGTTCCCTGAGGCAAAGGCGCCCTTTGCCACACGCCCAAGGGCAGTAAGGAAGCAGCAATACTCTCCAGTCACAAGGGAGGGATCGCAAAGGCAGTGGCATGGAAGATGATTGCATCATATTCAATGCCAAAATTATCAGTAAGAAAACCAAAGCCAGCTGGGAGACAGAGAAAGCCGCTTGTTGCAGGGCACAGAACTGGACACTGCACCAAGGCCAGGAGCGAGAAACACGCACAGAAGCACTTGCAATTGTTTAGGCTGGAAAATACCTTTGAGATCACCAAGTCCAACCCTGAACCTTGTCTTTTAAGTGTCACTTCTGCACATCTTTTAAAAATTCCCAGGGATGGTGACTCAATCCCTTCCCTACACAGCCTGTTCCAGCGCTTGACAACCCTGCTCATAAAGAAAATTTTCTGATCATCCAATCTAAAACCTCCACCAGGGCAACTCAAGGCTATCTCTTCTTGTCCTACTGCTTGTCACCTGGGAGAAGAGACCCACACCACATTGCTATGACTTCCTTTCAGATAGCTGTACAGAGAGCAAGAAGGTCATCCCTGTGCCTCCTCTTCTCTAGACTAAACAGCCACAGCTTCCTCAGCTGCTCCTCGTAAGATTTGTGCTCCAGATCCTTTACCACCTCTGTTGCCCTTCTTTGGACTTGCTCCAGCACCTCAGTGTCTTTCTTGTCATGAGGGCAACCACTGGACTCAAGATGCCAACTCACGAACACCACATACAGTACTTTAGGCTCTGAGGGCTTCACCCAGAGGTGAAGTGCAAGGTCAGGAGCTCAGAAATCAAAATCTCCATTCCAATTTCAGGCGTTATGATTTCTTCCACGTAGCCTGTAAGCCACCTGTGGCGCATGGCCACACAAGACCCTGCTGCCAGGTACTAACTCAGCACAGCCCCCTGTATTACACAGCTCAAGCAGAGAGCACCCAAAGGGAGGAAAACTCTCCCAGAGTTAAATGAGTCTGTTTGGCTCTAGGGAAACACAGGTACAGAGCCAGAAAAATAATCAGGGGAACCCTGTACTGCTTATCAGCAATGTGTAACTCCAGAGCCAGGTAGAACTATATATCCATAGATTTATATACATGTGTTATGTGTGCACGTGCTTGTGTGTCTGTGTGTATTAAATATGCATAATTTTTTAACACAGCACTATTGGTTGCATAACATTTTGTATGAGCATCTGCTACAGACCATCTGGCCTGGGAGGGAGGGAGACCAAAAAGCTATGGGACTCTTGAGGAATTTGAAAATGGTGTGGATTTTACAAAGAAAGTTGTTGCGTAAGGGGCACTGATAAATGTGTGGTATCAGGAAGGTTCTTTCACTAAAAAAAGGGGGAAAAAAGAAAGATAATTGATCCTGAAAGTGCTGCTTCCTGTGGGGGTTGCAGCTAGCTACAGATGACAGGACTGACTTCACACCATTTAAATTCAGCATCATGAAATTAAACCAATCCAAGTTGCCAAGACAGGTATCAGTGTGCCAGAAGATCAAGGACTGAACTGATCTTGCCCAATGAACTGAAAGTGGTACCTGGCTTTCAGCAGGTTAGCACTGAGTGTCTTTTGCTTCCGTCAAAAAAAAAGCACATAAAGTCACACAAGTTTTAATTCATTAAACTAACATACATGAACAAATGGTTCCTATGTAAAGCATTCCAACATCTTTCTAACCAAGACAGCTTCACATTCATAATTTCATGTGTAGATAGAATCTCAACCACTTCCCTGGGAAGACTGTTCCAATACTTGACAGCCCCTTCCACAAAACCTTTTTCCTATTATCCAATCTAAACCTACCCTGGTACAACTTCAGGCCATTTCCTATTGCTTGTTACTGGAAAAACAGACTGACCCACCTCCTTTCAGGCAGTTGTAGAGAACACTAAGGTCTCCCCTGAGCCTTCTTTTCTCTAGGTTAAACAACACAGCAATCTCATTTAACTCCTCAGAAGATTTGTACTCCAGACCCTTCAGCAGCTTCTGTTCTCCAGAGACTAGAGAAAGTTTCACAAACTAGAAGATTTTATAAATCAAGGCTCACAATAATCCCATCTTATGCAGTAACAATACAGAGACTCAGACATGCCAAAACTAAAACCATCCGATTCTCAGAACTGCTGAGCATCTTCCACTCTATGTCTTTATTTTTAATTTTTTTTCTGGTTGCAAAAGCTGCGAAGTCTAACAAAGGAAACTAAAGAACATGAAATAAGTTCAAGTTTGCAGAGTCCACAAAGATTCCCAGAAAAGTGTTGGGTGTGCAAAAACAGCAAGGGATTTAAAACCACTGCTCTGTTCTACCAACAAGTTGTGATTTCAGATGGCTTTGGAAGATCTGGTTGTTGGCAAGTCAAAATGAGCATGACTGGCTCTAATGCCAAAGGATGAAAACTCAGTATTGCTGGGATTTCTGTAAGCTGAATTGTTCCTGGGTTGTAACAGCTGCAAGCATGCACATACTGGGAACTCAAGCACAGGACAGTTGAGAGATATAGCTCTTCTTTTCGAAAGAGCAGCTGTCCCTCTTTTCCCCACTAAGTTATCCTTATTTTTCCAATAATGCAATAAAAAATATCTACTAACATTTCAAAAGGTCCAGTAGGGTATCATTTTGTAAAAGGAACACACTAGACTGTTTTACAGAAAGACCAATAGTTTTGTTCCATGAAAGGGTTACATTACACAAGCATCCAGTATGAGCTTTATGGGGACAGCCAGGCACATCCAGAAAAGCCTGCAAACAGATGGAGATAATAGACATTTAAATGGACCATCCGGCTTTTAGCATAACTCCTGTGTGTGCTATTCTACAAGCTGCCAGGTGAGTGGGATGGGGGGAAGGAGTGGAAGAGATTATCAATCTCCCCATCCTGCCTACAGTGCTTCAATCTCCAGTGCGTGTAGCTGCAGTTAGACCTACTCCCCTATTCACAGGATTTGTTAAACCAGAAAAGGTCAGGACAGGACATAGAAATAGATTTAAACCAGAATTCCATGCTAATAGCAATTCAAACTTCCCTAACTAAAATGAAAATATTAAATAAAAGCAGCAACAATGGGATATGCTTTTAAAGGTTTAGTGCTCTAGCCATTCTTATTTAAATCCATTCTAAAAAGTTCAAGCAGTAAACAAGGATACATGCTGAGAATCAGCCTTTTTTGATGCGTAGAAATTTGTATTCCTGGCTTTTCTGTTGATAAGATAGAGGCTCTACAACCCAGTGCTGTACCTGCAGGAATAAAAGCTGGACAGGACTTTTCACATCACATCACATCACAGTATTGTTACACAATGCATTGCATTATCAAACAACAGCACGACTCAGCACCTCCAAGAGGGGCAACTGAGCCAATACGTAAATGGGCTACAGACCCAGCCAAGGGCTGTGAAATCTCTCACTTCTATGGGAGCAGCACATACTCAGATGCTCTCCTGGGACGCTATGAAGTATGTGTTTTGTTTAGGGAAAAAAATACAGCACCTAAGGAGGACTGAAGAGAGTGTCCCTACCAGGACTTACAAGAACCACAACACAGACCTTCTGAAGTCTTCAGTGATAAGACAAGAATAAACAAGACACAAAGATGCAACTGGGGAGCAGAAGAGGAATGTGCACAGCTCCCCAAATTTCCATGGCAATGACTCTCTTCTTCCTGAAAATAAGAGCACACTTGTGAAACTGGTACAGGAACACAACCAGCAAGCCTCCTCTCCTGATATACACAAGCTTCATCCTTGGCAAGATAACCTTTAGCAGCAAAAAGGTCCTGTGGTCATTCACCTTGTTCAGATCATTCACCTTGTTCAGCCTCTGCCAGTAGCGGCACAAGAGCACACTTGTGAGCCTGTGGTGAGAAGAGCCCTGGGGATGTTGGGGAAAGGGACAATACTGCACCAACAGCCACCCAGCACATCCCAGGTGCTTTTTGTGTAAGATACTTATCTAGCCCCAAGATACCTGAACCCTTCAGTCACTGCCCAAAAACTCAGACTAACAAGTTCTAGAAAAATATCCCAAAAAATAGCCCTAGTTTAAGATAACATCATGCTGCTAGACACCTGCAGGACTATCACTCTCATGATGGCAGGAGCAGGCCTTCACCCCTGCCACTCCTGTTCTCAGGAAGTGACAAGGTGCCCAGCTTGCCTTATTGGGCAGGGTTAAACTAAACCACTGGTGCATAAAGCCCAGCCAGCTCTTCCCATGATAGTCCCCAGCAGAGACATGAGAGGGGCAACTGGAGGCAGCAGTATGGAAAAGCAACAATGCGCAAAGAAAGACCAAGGTTGTGCCCAGACCAGCCTCAGGCCTGCCTCAGCCCAAAGCACAAACACAGAGCTGTCCTTGGAAAGAGGTGAGAGCATCCCCACAATTTACCCCCACCAACATCCCAGCCATGCTCTTACACTTTATATTTAACTACCAGTAACCGATGTGTTAACCTGTCTCTGGATTTACATCATCCCTTTGGCAGAAGAAAACCACACAGATTCAACGGGGTTTGGTTAAAAGTTACACACACATGCAAGGCTCAGTGGTCCCAGGGTCTCAAAAGCCTGACTGCTGGCACAGACACCTGCCTCTTCCCCTCCAGATCCAAAGGAAACACAGGGACATTTGTTGTGAAACGGCTCCCCCGCAGGTGCAGAGAGCGGGGACTGTGCGGGCAGGGTGGACGGCAGAGGTGGGCTCCCTGCTAGAGGGGAGCTGTGCTCCATCTGCCTTTCAGACGGAGTTCTGAGGCTCTTTCTTCCTGCAGCGCAGCTCGTCCAAGGCACGTAAACAGAGAAAGTGAGACATTTCTGAGCAGAAGCAGGAGCAGTTTCATCACCCTGTGGAGAAGAAGCAATAACCTCCGGCTCTCCCTCACGCACCGTGCAGCAGTCCCTGCCGAGGTAGGTGCTGGCAGGGATCCAACCCACCCGGATACTGCGCCAGGAGACTGCAGCTGCAGGAATGTCTAGGACGGGGCGCATACAGCCTTTTTTAATTGCATGCCTCTGCTTCCACCGTCTCAGACTGACTGCCCTGGTTGGGTACATTTTGGGGTCGGCTTCTTTTTTGTCTTTCTTATTTCTTTTCCAAGTTCTACTTTTAAGAGGATGGGGAAGAGGAGGGGCAAGGTGAGCAATTACAAGGGAGCCTATTGTGATAGCATGCTCCTCTGCCTATTCCTAGACTTTGAAGGCACACTTTCCGGCCTAAATGACCACAATCTTATCTTACCTTCACTTCTGGATAACGCTTGGGTTTTTTCAAACTCTGAGAAACCGTTTTTCTCTGTTGATAGCGGTGAAGAAAGCAGGGATCTCGGATGACACAAACCAGTGGGAACAAAGCTGAAGGAGCACATTTCAGAAAACTTCAATGTGCCTGAAAACCCACATGCAGGAAGGAGTGTTGTAACAATATCAAGCTATGAAACATACATTGGCAACCTGTCTTTAACAGCTCAAGAGTCTAAATGCTGCTCACATCCAATGGATTAGAGCACATCTTGAAAACTGAGCAAGTCCTGGCAAACTCACATGCAAGCTACTTGGCTACGCCAGCTCTGTCATTAAAACTCAGACTGAGCACAACAAAGAGGCACAGTACAACTGCAAGACTCAATTTGAAGCCATCACACCAGACTGCAAATGCAAGAGGAGCTCACAAATATGCAATTTCTTATAGCCTGACCTTCCATCCTATCTCTTTTACCAAAAGGTACGGTTCAGCCTCTTCAGCATCCCACAGCATCAGTAGACCATTCAAAAGACCACCACCAAGAAAATCCTAGTATTGCTCTGTCACTGGAATTCTGAGATAAAAATGTTTAACAGCCATAAACTGCAGAGATACATGCTCTTCTGCCAGAAACTTTTGGTTTATTCCTCATACTCATACATACATACATACATACAGAAGGCACCATCTTTCCCAGAGGTCGCCATTCTCTCAGAGTGAGCCAGCTTCACTCCACATCCGCTGCTCCACCAAGATGGATTTGCAGGTTATTCAAGCTAACAGAGACCACCTTGGCAGAGCAGTACGAGGGAGCTGCTCCAGCTTCAGTTATGCAAGCAGCTCTAAAGTGCACAGCCAGAACACCTAACCAGCTGTTCATTTCTTGCTCTCCCTCCCATGGGTGATTTTAGCTTTATCTGTTTGGTCAATCAGGACTGACCTCATTTAAGAGACCAGCAAGGTTCCACAACTTTGGAAGAGCAGCAGCCCAAGCACTCAGCCCTATACAACTCAAGCTCTCCCAGCAAAATTGGGATTTCTTTCTTCTCTCCACCTCTCAGAACTGCAAAATATTGTTCACAGCAGCAGCTCACATCACAGCCTGTTCTTAGAAACATAAGAGAATGTAGAAGTATATAAGTAATTCAGTGTTTCCATGCAGAATCTTACAGTGACATGATTAAAAAATCATGCATTCTTCCTGTATCATCTGGTGTGTAAGTCTTTGTAAAATAAGGCATTATGATGTAGGTTGTTAAGGCTGCTTTATCAAAATCACACTGCCTTGCACAAACCACTGCTCCCTTTACAGGTATTACAAATGACAGAATTTGGTGATTTAATTGCAACAATTAGACCGTTCTGGCTGAGGTCAGGTGCACAGAACTTCACTGAAGTGAAAAATGCATTTCCATAAAAAAATAAGGCCCGTATTCTTGCAGCAGATCTTTGCCAACAATATGGGCAACTCTTAATTTTCTATAATCATTTCATAAGACGCAGTGAACTATGTTAGCATCTGTTTTCTAGATAAGGTAGTGCAAGAAGTGACCTCCTCAAACTAGAGCAGCATTTGGTATTGAAAATGCAACAAAAACTTGAGTATTCCTGTAAGGGATCTGCAAATCTACCTATCCCCATATGTATAGGTCTGGAAAAGACTGTCTTCAGCCTCAGGAAGAACCAAAACTGGCAGAGACCACAGACATCTCTAAGAAGTCTTCTTAAATTCATGGAATGAGCAATCTGAGCTCTATCCAAGACTTCACAAAATTTCTTTGTGTGAAGGTGCACTTTAAATTTCAAT
Organism: Toxostoma redivivum; assembly: GCA_013397375.1. NCBI lineage: Eukaryota > Metazoa > Chordata > Aves > Passeriformes > Mimidae > Toxostoma > Toxostoma redivivum. Next base: position 32,347 of record VXBI01007203.1, read on the forward strand.
TTCACTAAATTGTCATGCCGTGATCATAGGACAGGAAAAAAAAGCAGATTGATCTGGACATCTTGTCCAAGTTTGCACTGCGTAGCTGTACTATCTCCAGGGTGAACAGCTCTCCCCTAGAGAAGAATGTGTGGTTTGTGTGGTTCCCTATCCTTATGATCTCATGGATTAGCCTGAAATGCCTTGGGCTACAGTGCATCCTGACCAGGACATACTGTCTCTTATAATGTTGCAACAACAAAATATAAATGCCAAGCAGATTTCACAGGCTACTCTTCCCAACCCTGAGTCAACAAAAGGCTGAAGGTGTCAGAGTTACCATAAATCAGCATAATCCTGCAGGCTATACCCACAGGACTGACACTGCAAGCTCTGGGAGGGCACTAGCAATGCTGCTTCCTCCAAGACCTGTGCACACTCTTGTTAAGAGCACACACACACGACTATTCAACCCTTCCTACTGAAGGGAACATCTGCTTCTGGCATGTAATGTTCCTAAATCCCACCAAAAAAGATTATTCTAGGTAGGCACGTACTTCATGATGGCAAGAGATCAGCTTCAAACTGAGCACTCTACTCATCTCTGGGCCATCTGCCATCCACCAGACACAAAGTACCTGACTTTGTTTCTTACTACAGAAACAATCCAGATATGCTTTAGCATCTGGAAAATAAAATTCAGCTGAAGTTCTTTTGGCCTGACCACTGCAGTGGGCTTTTGGTTTTTTTTGGTCTTCTATATACAGTTGTGACAGCAGCAGTAAAACAATTCCCTCAGCTGCCCTTCTGCAGCTGAGTCAGTACCCACCCACACCATAGATGTACTCAGAGGTACAAACTCCTCCCTCCCTATTCACACAGTGTCACAAGCCTAGGATGCCACTTGCTGCAGCACTGCTGGTGCTCCAGCCCTCCCACAAGATCCCAAATCTGTGTCTCCTGTGCAAGGCAGCACCTGTGCAAAGTCTAAGCAACAGGACAAGCCATGTACATCTCAGATTCCAGAGCAGTGCACTTCCTGTGTTGCCCAAGAACATTGTGGGATCAAAGCTGGCTGGTAACTATCAAACACTCATAACAGGAATGATTTCATTCTTAGAGAGTTATCAAGACACATTTTAAGCACTGCATTTATAAGAGGAGATTTCAAAATATTTCACACTTCCACGTTTTCTTCTTCACACATGCTTCCATCTAGCAAAATCTCACCGCATTAATGAGCAAGACCGTTACCTTCCTTGTGGTTATGCATAATCCTAATTAAGCAAAACATGCACCTTCCACTTGAATTTCTTAAAGTTATTTAAGCTACATTAGTTAATTATTTTGCTAATGTGCCAGTGTCACATTCTGATATATTTTGCTTTGGATGGTGCACTCCCACTCTTTTCCCAAAATACAGAAACTGTCTCCAAAATACTGCACACCTCCAAGAAAAACAACACACCAGTGGACAGATGACAGTTTCTTGCTAAGGTTGAGTACACTCCTTCCCCTGTTAAAAAGGGAATCAAATTTGGATCTTCTGAGGTTTGCATCACTTCCTGGTAAAGGGACATTTTGTCTTCTTTTTTTTCCCCCATCTTTAAACCTCTACTAAACCTCTCCAAGCCCAGCCAGAATCCAAACCAAAGTGGCTGAGCCAGCTTGCACTACACTTTATCAGTCAGCCTTCAACCAAAGCAAGAAATGCAGACTTTCCAGAGGTGCCCCTGACCAGCAGGCCCAGTTTCTCACAGTGGCATCAATTCACACAACTACATGATGTCTGCCAGAGAAAGATAAAAAAAAGCACAGTCTGCAGATAAACGTTCTGCTGCTAAGTCACAGGTTCATCATGCATATACTAGAAATATGGAGTAAGAGGAACCTAGCCTCCTTTAGTGATAACTCTTGCTTTAAGTAAGATTACAGACAGTTTCTGCTTTCTTAAATCTCTTCATGGTCAGTCTTTAATGAAGTTTTAAGCTAAGAGAGCTCCTTGCTATTTTTTCCCCTCAAATTCTGTCAAACTGACTTGTCCAGTCCATGCCCTGTCCCTTAGTCTGAACACCCTGAAGAGCTCTCCAAAGCTTAATTTGGACAAGGAAGAGGTTCTCCTTTTAAAACATACTTAGCAGGAGCTGATAGGTCTGGTTTAGATACACAAATAACAATGAGAGCTCCACAAGATCACCAGCAAGTTAAGGAGCAGAAGTGACACCCTCCTACACTGTATGGTTTCTAGGGCAGGAGTTGGCTCAAAGAACACACATTTCTCAGCTCTTCTACATCTCTCTGCCCCTTCCCTGGATCCCCTTAGCAGATTCTCTGGCTATACCCTTTTCCAAGAAAATAATGGAAACCCTTTTTACTCCTCCTAGTGGTTACACTTGCGCCCTTTCATATGAGCCTGTCCACCAGTATGACAAACTGTGCACTAGGCTATAATGGAGAAGACCTAAATGAGGCAGAGCTGTTCCTCACATAAAACTAGAAAAAAAATGGCATTTTATAATGATTTTTTCCTCCCTGTCAGAGAGGGATGGAAAAACTCTTCTTCCTCCCAACCTTATTTTCCTGTTTGGATTTCAAAGGAACACCCCCAGGACACAACGACTGTTTGCTAAAAAGAAGACTCTGAGAAGTTAACAGTGATCTCGAGCATTTGAATATACTGCCTGCAGTTACACCAACCATAAGGTTCTAAGGTTTCCTGCTCACTGTTTGGCTTGGCTCAGCTTCCTGAAGTGCTGCGTCACTAACTGGAAACAGGCGGGTTTTCAGGGAGATTCCAAGAAGAGGCCCAAAGGAGCCATGCAACCACTCCCCAAACCAAATCAGGGGGAAATACAGGATGCTAAAGGAACCAGCTCTTTGCTTGGTCCCTGGCTAAGCTAACAAAAGAGGGTTTAAGGGTCTCTGTGTTGCAAAAAACCACAGTGAGGAAGCTGAATGTGCCGGTTCCATTAATTGTGCCCTTGTACTTCAGAGAAAGTACATTCTGCTTAGAGACAAAAAAAATCCAACCTCTTCCCTGCTGCTATGAGGCAGCACCAGGCCATGTGTAACCCTCAGGCCTGCTTCTACATCAGGCCTCTCTCCCCTTCAAAGTCCAGAGAGAAGATCAGCTCCAGTATGGGTACAGTTCCAGTCTGAGATGTATCAAATATCTCTGCTTAATGCAAGAGCTCTGAAGCAAAGCATCACATAGACACATTTGAGATTGTCACAGCACTGCTTCAAAGTGCGCACACAGTGCAGCATCTTCCAGTGACTGAGCCAGACAAAGAGCCGTTTCCCAGCACCAGCACAGCCATCTCCCTTTCATATCTAATGCAGACCTCTGAAGTCACAGCCTGGGCGGCACAAAACTCATTACATTTCCTTACCCTATCTGCCTCCACACTTCTTCACATCCTTGCTTGGTCCAGGTTTTCTCACACATTTGGTCACTCATTTCATATCATCTCCACAGAATTCTGACTGCCATTTTTCCCTGTTGCTTGACTAAACTGATGGAATGCAGCCTGCCTGGCTCAAACACCAGACCTCTTGGAGATCCAAGCAGACGTTGGAATTCAGATTTTTGCGACACCTGCTGAAAGTGCCTTGATACAGCTCAATGAAGAGAGGACATGTAAGTCAAGAGAGACCCCTCAATAGCCTTCTGGCAGTACTCTGAAAAGTCAGGCATGTCTCGTCCTGTGGCTCCCCTGCCAGGTTACCTCTGCACAGCAGAATGACGAAGGCAGTCACAGGAGATCTTGCTCCACAAATTAACTGGTGTTGAATGCCTAGCATTGCTCATTTACTCCATTCCCAGACAGGCTCTGGAGGTGACTCCCAGCAGCACGCAGCTTCAGCCTCTCCTGGTGGAGCCTGACCAGCGTGACAGGATCATCAGGCTGAGGAGCTTCATTCCTTGCCAGACAGGCACTCCATGCTGAGCAGGTCAGGAAAGGGCCACAAGTGCAGCAGCATTCCCCCACACACCATCACATCACAGGCACACTGGAACTTCATGCCAAAAGAAGGAAAACCACTTTAGAGAAAAATGGGTACTCTCTTGGTCATTGCCATGTTTCCAATTAGCTTTTCAACACTTTCAAATCTCATCTGCTGTCTATGCTATACTTGAATAAAATATTTTTGTTTCTTGCATATTCCAGAGAAAAATCAAAACAGCATTACCACTACAAAAGGTTATGCCATACTGTGGAAGCAGTTTAAGGCAGCATCTGCCAGCTACCTAAATACAGAGATGCCAAGGGAGAAAAATTACTCACCCTTCCCAGATGTCCCAGGCACTCTCCTCCTCCTGTTACAATATGCATGTCAGAATTAAAGACTATTCCCCTGTAAACTATGAGAAGACTGACCTTGGATCATACAGAGAACTCCAGGCTTGTTAAAATGCTGCAGAAATTCTGGACAGGCATTAATGAGGTAAGACCTGCCACAGCCATGCTTCCTTCAGCTGATGTGTAGGGAAGTACAGGGCTGTAGTGTGATGCACAGAGGCAGAGGGACAAGAACAATCTTCCACTGTTAAACACTGGGGTTTAACAGTTGGTACCATCAGGACAACTGGAACCATATCAACCACCACATTCCACTAATTATACCTTTAAAATCAAAGCTACAAACTTCGCTTTTTTATCTGTATATTTATCCCATCTTCTCACACTTTCCCCTTTTCCTCATAGCTCACCCTAATTGCCTTGATTTCTTCTTTTCTTCTGCCCTTCACTTGTCAGGGTTAAAGACTTGGCATACTGACACCAACCACGTGTGTTTTACCCAGTTATCCCAGACAGCGGGTCAGAGAATACAAGGTCACCTTTGGTACTCAACTTCAAGAAGGAATATACATAAAGGTGGCCTTGTATTATGGGACTAACGCGTTTTTTCTAACAGAAATCTTACCCTTCTCCATGCGCTTCGTACATTTTCCTCCTTAATATGTGCCAAGAGGTGTCATGATAAACACAAGCAGTTCAAAAACAGCAATTAAAGCACTTATTTAAACTTCACTGAAATCAACAGTTCAGGAAAATTACCAAATGCTGTGATGCATGTGATATGTTACGCCTTGAAGTATCTAGAGTCAAGAGGCCCAGCAATAAAGTTTTATAGCATTTCAAGCTAGAAAGGACTATGAAACCTTCCTAATCTTCCCTGTCTTAATCCACTGTTTACATGAGGTATCCTTACACAGGATCTGATAATTTGTTGAAATATAACTACCAGAAGAGGACATGGGTGTGCCTCAAAGACTGAGGAATGAGCATTTTTCTTAGCTCAAGTATATTTTAGCACTTTTTTTGTTATGCTTTCCAAGTCTTGATTTCCAATATGTATTCACCTGTTCCATAGGCAGACACATTTTTTGTTCCCAGTCACATAACTTTGCTTCTACACCATGGATGAAAACCTTGAGAAGTCTCCTGTCTGGTACCTTTTTGCAGAACCCAATAAATCTATTCTCTGACGCCAATTCTCTGTTAGCAACTACTTTGAGTCAGTCCTGTAATTCCATACACTTGTGGTACAATCTTTCAACCAATACAATGAAATTAATAGCCAATTGCTTGCAAAATGTCTCCATTTACTATCCTTTTTTTTTTCATCTCAAAGAGTGAAACCAGGTTTGTCTGACTATATCAGCTTTCCATTAAATTCTGCCTACCAGGGTCAAATCCTATCTGTATTATTGCATTCTGTAACTGTGGAATCCTAAAAGATTCCAAGTATTTTTACATAACTTTGGCACCAGAATCTCCAGTGCATAGCTTTCATTTCCTCCCTTTTACTCTATTAATTGAATATTTTCAGATATTTCCTCATGATGTCATGACCCAACATAAATCAGTGTCAACAAGCCAAACTTCTCCTCTGGGACACTCCAGCCTATCGGGATGATTTACAGTTATCTGGATTTATTGGTTCCAAGACTGATTACTGACAGTGGCTAATTTTCATATGACACTATTTAGAGAAATCTCCTTTCTACCCTTACACTTGCCAACACTGTTTCCCCCTTGGATATTTTTTGCTGATCATCATCAGCTTCTCTTTACTTCATACTAATTCTTTTTTACCCTTCTCTAAACTGTAAGCATTAGATCGGAGAAAAAGAGAAAAGGTACTACTAGAGAACATAAGCAGTTTAAAAAAGGCACAGCATAATGATAGCTTAAGATTCATAATCCCCTTTATGATAATTTTAATCTAAACACAAAGCTCTGAAGGGATCTTTTTGCAAGTACAGAAATATTCATCATCTGTATGTTATGAGAACCACAGCTGAAATCAAAGTTTTCACAGAATAGAGTGTCACAGACATTCTATTCTGGTACTATTACTGAAAATGACATTACATACATCACATGAAACTGAGAAAGATGCCTCAAGAATAGCAATATGAGCTTAACATAAACTGTTTTGATCACACCACTTCCTCAAACTCCTCCAAACACCTGTCCACCTTCAAAGCAAACACATTTAATGTTTGTAATCATTTCTCACAAACCTACTACTTCAACCACTTACTTCTGTGACTGTTCTTGGAACTCTCCCAAATGAGTCTCTCTTTCAGATATCCAGGTGTCAAGAACTGAAAAGTCCTCAATCAAACTGTGACATACTGACAACCTGCAAAAGCCGGGTTTTTAAGAATCTCCCCAAACCATACTTTTCAACACTTTCATCATCGCAATGGCATCATTAATTGGCCATCTCTAGCCACAACCGAGGCTCCTTTACACCCCACTTTACAGCTTTCTGCACTCAATAACTGCTTCAGAAGCCTCTTCAGCAATGCAAGTTTCTACAGACTTTCGTTTCTTGCTTACAATTCCAAGCTCCGTTTTCCCCCTCAATTGCCTGTGAATTTGAAACAATTTCCTCATAGATCCAGTGACTCCATCCCAGCCACCACACCATGTAATGTCCCTCTTGAGCACTGAAGCCACCTCTTAAAACAAAGTCAGGCTTTTTTCCATCCCCAATTAATCTTGCCAGCAAGCTGGCCCAAGAAAGGTTTTTTTTACATTAAAGCTAAAAAAATATATTCTGGACATGAAATACCTTTAAACGTTTTAGAAAAGTAATCAAGATTTTAACTGCACAATTTTGAAAGTCAGTGACACTTTTTGTGTTCATTTTGATCTTGCAGTGTTTGTAGTTGAGAAAAAACAGCAATTAAGTTCATTAAGTTCATCTTTTCCCGGTGGTTTTTCTAACATACATCTAACAACTCAATAAACAAGCAATGGCAATAGGGAAACATTCCCAAGTCACAGAACAGACTCCCCAAAGCACTTTTCTGATGGAAATTTAGCTGATATTTTGCTCTGAGTTAGTACAGTCAAGTGAGAAGTCTCAAGTCACCCTGGGCAAGTACAAAATACTATTTTTTCTCTTTTAGTCCTTCTGGCAAGCGGCAGCATCCACTGAAGGCCATAAGGAGCAAACGAGCTGAATTGAAAAAGAACTGCAAAAGCACTAAGGCTTGAGGAGGAGACAAATTTTGAATCCAGAAAGCTCATGCCTTAAAAACAGTGCCAAAGCTCATTCCTGCCGTGCCTGTTCCTGCAGAGAGTCCCACCTGAGCGGTGCAGGGAGTTCCGCCCAAGCAGTGCCTTCCAGCGGCAGAGAGAGCCAGCTGTGAATCCCAAGGGAGCATCACCCACGCACATCTGGAGCCCTCCTGCAGCTGCCAGCTCCTGCCTTCTCCCTCGGGTTCAGTCCCTTCAGGAATGTCGTGAGGGAAGGGTCAGCCAGACATGCAGGCATCCATCTGGAGAGGCAAGGGGGAAATGCTTCCCAGTGAGAGGAAGGGCAGATGGCTCACAGCCAACCATAACGGACATCCCCAGAGAGCTCCCAGCCCCTGTAGCATTTCATCAGGGAGCACACAAGGCATTAGAGCCATACGTAGGCAGTGCCAGTTTGCTTTGCTTTGCTTTTTCTGAAAAGAACCCTTCTGGCTCTATGCCTTTTTTCTAAAAAATACATCTTACCAGCCTGCCTGAAACCCCACAGCACTCCCAGGCCTGAGTCACACACCCCAGCTGTGCAGGGGTGAGGCACAGAGGAGGAGGGGAATGGAGCTGCAGCACCAGGGAGCTCAAACAAGACATACCATCAGTGCTGATGACGAGGCCAGTTACACCCATGATGAGAAAGACAGATGTTTTGCAGAAAGCCAGCTGCTGCCTCATATTAGGATTTATGAATGTGGAGAGTTCAGACACCGTATTTTCCCTCAGTCTTCATCCTTTGCTAGCCAGGACAGATCCCAGAAAGCCAGGTGTCTGGCTGCAAGAAACACTGCAGTCTTAGTTCTAAGTTCTTAGTCTTGGCTCCTCCTGATGATGATGATGAAGGCACCACCATGTCTGTAATATCAGAAGCTTTCTAAGGCAACCGTGCCATCACTCTTCGGCAGCTGTGCGAAAATCCAGGAGAGAAGAGCAGTTCCCTGCTGCTCCCGAATTTTGGTTCTACACATACACAAATCTCTCCTGTGGGTATGAGAGGCTCCATAAATGAGAACACACGACTTCAGATAACCCCCACAAAATCAAAACATTGCAGGTGGATTACTGAAGCAAACAAAAGAACCTAGAGAAGACTGGGGAAAAAAGAAGCCTTGGGATAAGCATTCTCTTGTGCACAGAATGTGCTGCAGGGATGAAGGAACTGAGATCTGCCTGGTATTCAAGGAATGGAGTTTTGGGGGTTTTTTTGTTGGGTGTTTTTCAGGTTTTAGGTCTACAAAACCTCCCCTATGCTACTCACATAAGCTAACCCACGAGGTGGTCTCTTCCAATACCCACAGTTTCAGGGTTATCCACAAGAAATAACACTGGTATGAGGTAGCATAGACCAACAGCTTTGAAACACACCAGTCTGCTGCCCAGCAGTGCCCTATCTCAATCTGAGCAGGTCAGTGCCTTTAGTGCAGACTGCTGTGAAAGGAGCCACAGCACAGCTCCAGCTGGAAGGGGGCTCAGGTCATTTCTAGACCAGCCTTCTGCCCAAACAGAGCCAATACTAACACCAGCTTACTCAGGGCTTTAGTCAGTCAGGTCTTAAAAACTTCCAAGGAAGAAGGTGGTGCAGTCTCCCTGGGCAGCTCTCTGTCAGTTATCCTCACTGTGAAGCCTTTTTTCCTTACCAGTCTGAACCTCTCTCACTTCTGCTGATGTCCATTTCCTCTCACCCTCCTGCCACACTGTGGTGTAAAGAGCCTGACTCTTTTCTCACTCTTTTCTACAGACCTTCACATTACAGTGTCCAAACTCTGGAGAAGAGAAATTAAACCAGGTACTCCTAAGCACAGCAATTGAAAGGTGCTTCTCTTGCTTCACAAGCCACCATGTGCTTCAAAGAATTTTGCCACAGCTAAGGACTCTGCTCACATCCAAAATGAGGGGCAGCACTCAACATCTTTGGTGCACAACAAGGGCAAATTACTTTCCTCCTGCCTACTGGAGAACATCCCATCTCACCCAAAAAAAGCACACTCCTTACCTCTGCAGGCAACTTCAGCTGCAGCAAAAGCTTGGAGATGAGCACTGCAGGGTCACCAAACAGCCTGGGCTCATCCCAGCAGAGCTGCTGGAATGCAGTGAGCCCAGCTCCAGGTGAGCTACTAAACCCATCAGGAATATTGCTCTTTGCCCCTACACTACAGGAGAGAAGCCTCCACCAACTTCTGCCCTGCATCACTGCTCAGTACGCATCTAATTTGGCAAGGAAGCAGGCCTGAAGCTCCCTAAGAAACCCAAAGATCCCTAAGAGGTTATTAGAACAGCCTGGTCTCTATTTCTCACCCCATATGACTGACAGATTGCATAAAAGGACAAAGCCAGCCCTAGCACAACTGCAGAGGAATGTTTTCCTTTGGCAGAGAGGAGAGAGATTAAATGTGTGTCACGTTTTTCCATTAAATTTTTGCCTGTCACCACAGCGGAGCCAGATCACATACAGAAGATTGAAAGCCAGTAGCAGCAGAGGGCAAAAAAATAGAAGGTAATAGTTTCCAAGACTCAGAGAGGTCACTGGCAGTATTCAGCTCCACATTTGGATGGATGGAACCTATGGGAACAGCTCTAGCAATTAAGGTCTATCCCACTTAGCCACACCTTATTTTCTCACATTGCCTTTTCTGCTTCCCTACCCACCCTCAGGAGTCGGAATGCTTACTGTTTGGTAGAGTATGTGTATCCTTCCTGAACACATTTAGCACTCAATCCAGTGACTTTCTTTTCTGCAGTTGTGATCTGCGTCTGACAGCTCATGGACAGTGAGAATGAGGAAAAAGTCCCTGCTCTGAAAAGCTCAGCATCTCAGACTTAATGTGCAGCTCAGCTACGCCTTGTTAAACCCCACCATTTTTCACCTGTCTTCTCTACTGCCTATCACTCACTTCAGGGAGGTGAAAGGGCAACATATTGCCAGCAAAATTGTGGCCCTAAGCCAAGCTTATCCTTTGCATGCCATTCCTTTCACTTTTATGAAAGAAAAATAATTTAGCATGCAAGGCAGCCTCTACTTTTCACCAGCACTTGACATCATGGAGGGGTGGCGGGGCCATGGACCAATCCCACATCTGTGCTTCCTTAAACATCAGGTCTGTCTGTTTTTCTACTATGTACCCACATCCTTCTCAAACAACCCTTTTCCCTAGTAACCCTTGAACAAATACCTCTTTCCAGGCAAACCCTGTTATTTCCAGTGACATCCAAATAATTGCCTACTGGTATCAAATAAATACACACATGCACATCAGGTTTGCATCTAAGCACAACTCAATAAATCCACTCTGACTATTCCCACTGCACATTCCTTTAGCACAAAATGCAGTTCCACTACCCCTTCCTCAACAAAATATTCCTACCTGCCCTTTCATGTCAGCATCAGTACCTGGCTGCTACAGGGCAAGCTGTGTCAGGGAACTGATATGCCTGAAAGCTAATTTCTGGCCAAAAAAAAGTCCTTCTAAAACTGGATGAGCTCCCATATTGCCACAACAGCCTGTGGTTACATCCAGGTGCAGAACTGCACTGTCAGGTCTTACCACCCACAAAAAAACCACAGCCAGAAGGCATCTCCATGATTCAGAGATGAATAGGGAGCAACAGCACAAAAGAATGTGCCCTCTTGAAAACACAGACTATGAGCTCTGCTGTGAAAGCACCCTTCAGGGACCCACCAGGAACCTATTTCTCTTGGAAAAAGGCAAGATGCTGTAGGGAATCAGAGGAGTTAAAGGGGGACTTTGTAAGCTCAGGGTTGGCAGCCAAGACAAATGCCACTGGGCTAAGTCAGACACTCTGTGTCTGATAGCAATGTCACCTGTCATGATTGCTATCATACATTAGCACATAATTGCTAACGTCTCACCCACAAAATGATCCTTCTCCAAAAGCGAGAGAAGCAACCTAAGACAGAGCATACAGATTATGGAAGTTTAAACCAAGTATTATGAAGCGACTGGAAAACAGCTGTTGGGAATGCATGCAGGAATGTGTACAGACAGCAGTAAGGACAACAAGGCCTGATAACCAACATTTGGATATAAAAAAACACAAAAAAGCAGCACCTATCTGCAAGTGCAAAGCCAGCAAGAAAACTTGCTCGCTCAGAGCCAGGGGGCTACTTTCAAAGAACCGTGTCCTCAAAGCAACCACGTATCTTAGAGGGACCTTGTTAGCTGAGGGACCAAGAAAAAATGAGTGACACAGAACTCTCAGCTCTTTGGAGGGAGGAGTAGCCAGCAAGGTAGAGCACACACTGGCCTCCTCTACAGATACAGATAATCCTAAAAAAGCGAGACTGCCTTAATAAAAAACTGGTCCCCATCCCAGGACAGGGGAAGCTCACTTATCCCTAGTGAAGAAGAGACTCTTCACATTACAAACAAAGACCTGCAAAGAGCACATCTTCCCACCAGCCCTGTAGATAAGTTGAACAACTCCAGATACAGGAAAGCCCTGTCTGGTAACACCATAAGTGAAATTCCTTTACCCCTGCTATCGTGCACAACCTGTTCCATGTGTAAGGACTGGCTTTGCAAAGGAAACATTTACAGAGGATGGTGCACATCAGTCATGTCCATTAAAAAAAATAATAAATAGTAGGTTTTTACATTATGCTGGCTCATTCTTATCTACCACGCTTCAAAGTCAGTTCCACAACAAACGAACATTTATTCCAGCTCCTGTCTTCACTGCGTATCAAGCACTTCACTATATAGTTACAGCCAGCAACTCAATACTCATTTTTCTGATTTTAACTGTCAGAAAACAGCAGGGTAAGGTTTCAAGGTCTCCTACTTGTGTTTATCTCAGCTTTCAGAGGACCTGTATATCAGTTAGACCCATTACAAGTACGTGACACATCTCTTGGTAAACTGGAATAATTTTCTTATTTAAATTTGGGAAGAAAATGAGGAGAATAAATAATTTCCAGTGCAAACTCACCATGTACAATTGATTTTGCTATTCAGCAGTTGTGATGTAGACTTTTTTATTGATATGGAAAGTCATTGACAAAATTTAACACTACTGCTTTGTATCAGCTCTGTATCATGCAACTATTTGAAAATCTCACTTTCTCCTTTCCCCTCTTTACTGCAATTTTGGAAAAATCTTTGCAAGTACTGACTCTACAAATATTTTACATAAAGTCTGCAGGTGTATAGAGAAGAAAGAATGAGGGATTTCAGTGTTATGGTTTATGGACACCAGACCAAACCCCATGTGCAAACAAATGAAGTAGCTCTCCTCCTACCAAAACGAAACAAAAATTGGATCCAACTATACTGACACCAGAGAGCTACATGCAACCATCACACAATAAGATAGAGCCAGCTCCACCTCCACACCCACTGCAGTAACTGCATCTTTCAATTAAATACGCAGACTGTAAAAATCAAGCACTGTCATCCATTAAAATAACAGCTGCCATACTCCAAGGTCTCCAGGCACTCCCTGGCAGCTCATCCAGAGGCAGCTTCCCTGCAGAAGTCATTAGAAACACCAAGTAGCAGCAACCCTAGTTTTTGTGGCAGAGGAAATGAGTCACCAGGCAAGGGCTGCTGAGGTTCAGAGGGTTGTAATGGGGAGGAAATTTTCCAAGCTCATCTTAGATGACAATCACAGCCTTGGCCACTAACCTTCACCTTTGGTTTTGCTTTCACAGGGAGACAGAAATTTGGTAGCTGCAGCCTGGGAAGCCTCCTCCTCTCATTCCAACCTACACTGCACCCCTGTCCCAGGACTGAGCTGCCCGCAGCATCGCCAGCAACATGGAAACAGGATCACAGGGCTCAAACACCACTCAGACAACAGCAGCAGCCATGTGACATTTCACTAATTCCAATTTTTTCATGAGTTCCAAGTTCAATAGTCAGGCTCTTCAACAAATAAATAATTTGGGCTACTTGGTATTTGAAGTTACCTTCCAGTTAACCACTCATCCAGACACCAAGGATATGACATCTAGGAATTTAGTGCTGCTGTCCACCTGTACCTGTAGAGCAGCTGCAGTTCTACACACGCCATGCCAAGATCATATCTATGCTTGCATTCGCCTGCATTTTGCCACCATTTGGAAGCAGCAGCCAATGTGTTAAAACAGCCATGAAAATGAGGGGAGGGGGGAATAAAACTGCCTCCTCAGTATTACATAAGGAGGTTTTAAATGTCAAAGGCTCCTACAAACCACCCGCCTTCCAGCCCCCATCCAGCAATGGGACAGGTAGTTGGCATTTCATGCCATGTTTGTCAGATTTATCCATCTGCATCAAATCTGGCACTTGTCACAGAAGACACAGTCCCAGCTGGGCCATGTCCAACCACAGATCAATTTCAGCAGAGCCCCATGGCCGCCAGCAGAGCTCTTCCACTTCAAGCCCACCTGTGTGTTATGGAAAGTAACAGCAGCAGCAAGAAGCTGGAGGTTTTGCCACCTGGCCACGCTCCTGCTTCCCTTGGGCAGTGACAGGTGTTGTGTTTCCCTTCTGTTTGACCACCAAGAAAAAGCATAGAATAATAATAATAACACTGCCTTGCACAGTGCCAGCACATGGCACTACCAACACAGTCACAACAAGCTACAGCACAGATTATGATTATATAATGCAGACACGTGACACCTACCATGAACACGCCTTTGAGAACCCTTTCAGCCTTTGCTTCCATGGGAAACTTAACCACTCTGGAAAAACAATTGCTATAAAGATATCTAGCATCCAGGTGAGCACTGTGAGGACTTTAAAGAGACACCTCCAGGACTGCTGCCTGAAAATAGCAGAGCTGAGCTCCTCCAGGCCCCACTTTCTCGAGGTACAGCCCATGATAACACTGACAGCACCAGTGGGGTGAGGAAACAGCTCTTCACACAGCTCCAGGCGCTGGTGAAATCATCAGCTGTTAAAGAGAAATGTAAATCCCCAGGAGGCTGTATTTCAGCCCTGGTAATTAAGGCAGGCTGGAACAGCTTAAAATAGAGGTCAAGTTTTTAAGTGTATGCATACTTTCACACTTGTCTGCTAGCGTCAAATCAACGGGAGCCAGGAACTGCCTTTTTGGTCATAGAAAAGTTAAATTTTAACTCAAAATATGCAAAAGGCAGTTGGTACAAAATTCTCACCCCCACCAGTCTGTCCACACAGGTCTGTCTGCAATCTGATCCTTCTTCCTGCTTGTTAGCTCTCCCCTCAATTATCATCATCTTCTCCCTCCTCCCCCTGCAATTCAGCTCGGGCTCCCAGGGCTGCACAACTGTCCCAGAGACCTTCACCAAGCCCACGGTTTCCTTGGATGCAGATCTGCGTATCCAGCTAAGGGGCACCTCGGGAGTGTGTGAAGACCAGAAGATGCTGTAGGACACTGTTCCATGGGTGTGAGGGTGATTGACAGCACAGGGCATGGGCATTCCTGCAGAGGGAGCACGGGAAGGGTCTCCTCATCATCCCAGTCTTTCCAGAAAAACCCTTCAGTAAGTTTACAAACAGCAGAGTAACTGGGTCAAACCAGTCCTTCCAGACAGAAAGCCCAGGAAAAGAACAGCTGTTTCATCCAGAGAACTTGTTTGTTTGTTTTGGGTTTTTCAAATAATTCTATGAAGTTTTGGCCAGAGGTAAATAGAGACCTTGTGTTTCATGGTATCAAGCACAGTATTTTCCTCCACATAGCAGGGCACATTGGCAAAAGAAAAAGTTCAACAGGCAGAAGTTCTTTCACTCTAAAGAATGTTAATTTCATAAACATTCTTTTCTTCCTAAAGATTGCAATATCTCACTACACCTACTTTATAGCATTTAGTTGGCCTTTTTTTCCTGAAACTTCTTTCAGAAGAATCCCAAGAACAACCAAAAGATCCAGCTATGCACTGCCCCTTACAAAATGCTCATCATCATAGCATTTGAAGCTGAAAATCCCCAATAAAAGAAAGGCATCCCATTTCCATCCACCAAACAGGATGTCTTCTTTATCAAGACACACTTAATCTCAATTCTCAGGCTCCTTGAAACAGGGCAGAAGAGATACATATCCATGTCACTGCAGCCACAAGTTCTAACCCAAGTGTAAGCTCTCCTTCAATGCACTAATTAAGATATGAGAACACTGAGTGAGGAAACAAAAGAGTGGCAACTCCATTCTCGTCACAAGGATCCAAACAGAGCAAGAAATATGCCAGCACAACTGTAAAATCTGAAGAGGAGCACTCTCCAAAGACCCTCTCATTCACCACATTGTTGTTGATAAAGGAAAAAAAACCACAAGAAAACAGTGTTTGAAGGAAGAGCTTCCCATTGTTAGGTGCTCCTGCTGGCTCTTTTAAAAACCCAAACCACCATGACATGATTGCTTTTCCTCGGATCTACCAGAAGATACAAGTTATGCAAGACTTTCAAAGACAAAGAAGCCAAACACTGTTCAAAGACCATCACGCATTCAGCGCGCTCGCTTCCTGCTGGAATGAGGCTTGGAGCTTGTGACGGACACGATCCCGGATCAGTAAGACTACCACATACCACACACAAATAAGATTTTCCTTGTTTGCCTTAAAAGACTAACAACAAGATCAGCATAAAGGCAGTGGCTGTGGGTCACCACTGCTTCCATGAAGAGCTGGGTGCCTCACTCCGGGGCTGTATTTGCACATCACCCTCTTGGCTGCAAGGAAGCAACGCGGAGCATGTGGCAGCTCCTGCCAAGCGCCATCCCTCGGGCACTGCCACATCCCGGTGACCACCACTATGTTCCTCTAGCTCTCCACCCAAGCATGTGCTCGACAACCACACCGAGCATGGCTGCTCCGTGCCTCGCACCAGCAGCGGGCTGGAGGAGTCTTCTCTGCTGCTGTCCCAGTGTGCTCTGGCACACTTCCACTCGGGATTTACATCTGCAAGGGTTTACAGAGGTGTATCGCTGTGCTTGCGAGAAGCCTCCTGAGCAACAGTGAACCAGCGGAACGAGACAACAAGACACATTTCCTCAGAACTGTCCTAACTGTGCGTTTTGCGCAAGCCAAATTATGGGGATTCCAGCCAAAAAATAAACAACAAAATTATCGAAACTTGTGTCACTTCCTTCCTGCGCTTGGGGAGCGGGACGGAGCCGAGACAGTCTCGTCTTAAAGACGACGCGGCCGGCGACTCCAGGAGAAGCGGCAACGCCGAGGGCGCAGAGGAAGCCCCGGCCGGCGGGGGGAAGCGGCGACGGACGGAGCGGGGGCTGCAGGACCCCGGTTACCGGGAGCCGCTGCCAAGGCTCGGAGGAGAGGGAGTTGAGACCCGCCGGCGCACAGGAGACCCCAGGGCTTGCCCGAGGACACCTCGGTCCTGGGGGGAGCAGCGCCGGAGGGGCGGCAGTCATGGCGAGGTGCGCTCTTGGACCCTGTTGGCTAAACCCGCCTGGTGCCGACCTTGGNCGGCCGCGCGCGGCGTCCCCGCCCCGCTCGGCCGCGCCCCTGCCGCCCCGCCCGCCAATCGCGAGCGAGTAGCGCCGGGCGCGGGCCAATGGGCGCGGGGGCTCCAAGAGGCCGCGCGACCGTGAATGGGGGCGTGGCGCGCGCAGCCAATGGCGCGGCGGAGCGGCGGGCGCGGCAGCCCAAGGGGGAGCGGCCAGACC
>VXBI01007204.1:8001-49049 GCA_013397375.1 Toxostoma redivivum
AAAAAGGTCTTCCAGCTACTAAGCAAGTCTCAAACTAAAGGGATTCATCCATCAGAAATATGGATGTTATGTCCTCTTGCCCTCCCACAATTTTCAGGATAGTGACAAGTTTATGGCTTGGGCTTCCAGCCACAGAGGATGTCATTGAGGGCATGAGATTCCAAGTTCTTTCCAAGGATATCCTTGTATAACTCCCACGGAAGAAATGAGCAGGTTGTTTTGCTGGTACAACAGGTAACTGTGATGCCAAGGCTACTGCAAAATAAACTCAATCTTTTGACCCACGCACATCTGATAAAAGTGGGCACTTTTTGGATAGAAAGGGATCAGTTCAGGGCAATTGTTGGACTGGTTTGAAAATAATTCATAAATGAGGCTGTGTGGAAATAATTCATAAATTGGTTGTGCCAGACTTAGTCCCTGTGTGCTGAGAGGAGGTGGTGATTTGGTGGGGACATGGAAAGCTGAAGAGAAAGTGTCATGTAACTGGAAAATTTTTCTGATCCTGAATTTGCAACCTGAATGTTGCTGTAGAATTCTTCCATGTTTGTGTTTTAGAGTGAAGCAAGTGTTTCACTTGGTGTTAAAACCAACAGATACAGTTCATGGAATCCCAGATTGATTTGGGTTGAAAGGGACCTAAAAGCCCATCCAGTGCCCCCCCTGCCATGGGCAGGGACACCTTCCACTATCCCAGGCTGCTCCAAGTCCTGTCCAACCTGGCCTTGGTCACTTCCAGGGATCCAGGGGCAGCCACAACTTCTCTGGACACCCTGTGCCAGGGCCTCCCCAGTAAAAATTCCTTCCTAAAATCCAGTCTAATCTAATGCCCTGCTTCTGTCTCTGTACACAAATATATCTTTCCCTGTGTCGGTAAGGTCTTCACCTTGCTTTTGGAATACTTGAAGTAGTCTGGGAGATGTCCAGGGTCCTGAAACGACAGAACTAAGGTCACTCGGCAGGGGGAGAGTCCCTGAGACAGGAACATCTCCAGGTCTTTCTAAGTAGAGGGGCTTTATTTGTAATGCAAAATAAATGAACTTTTTCTTTTATTTTTTATTAAATGCAGTTATAGAAAAGGCACGCAAAGATTTAAAGATTTTCATTTTAAGACTGATGTGAATTCATCTTGTCAACCAACGTTTGTTTGCAGTTCTTGTACTGCTATATATGATCTTTTAGCAAAAATCAATTGCATCTTAATATTGCACGGGAAATTAAGAATAATGAAATCTATCACTGATGTCCCTTTGTGAGCAGACAGGCTGAAACTCTTGTTAATGTGCTGGTTTACTCACTGAAACGCTCTTTCCCTTTCACTCAGTCTCCTGATCAAATTTTAACAGGAGGTTTGACATTTACATGACATTCACATCTGTAGGCACACTGTTTCCTTTTCCCCACTGCTCTGTTTTCTCAGAGTTAACATTCTGCTAGAAGCAGTGAGAGGGATTGGAGAAGGGAGCCAGCAAGAAACGATCACGGT
Organism: Toxostoma redivivum; assembly: GCA_013397375.1. Classification (NCBI taxonomy): domain Eukaryota; kingdom Metazoa; phylum Chordata; class Aves; order Passeriformes; family Mimidae; genus Toxostoma; species Toxostoma redivivum. The sequence continues at coordinate 9,488 of VXBI01007204.1, forward strand.
AATAAATTGGTTGTGTTCTCCAGGCTGGCTACAACTATTTCAGTCTTCTGGAGGGGTGGGAAAAAGGCTTTAACCCATGAATTGGTGGCAGTTTCTGTGGCATTATCCAACAGATTGCCTGGTCATGGACCCCTTGTTGCTTTTAGCAACAAGGAATTGTTGCTAAAAGGAATTGTGCAGGGTTAGGAATAGCGTGCTGCTTGGTGGTGGTATGGATTTGGATGAGACTGTGGGGCTCAAGAATTTGAGAAGGAGTTAGAAACCTGGGATTAGGCTGTAAACCCCTCAGGGCAGGATGAGGGTGGATGATGCTTAGCCAGAAGGTCCCTTGCTGAACTAACTGGAGACCTTGGAAAGGTGGCAGGGATGAGCCAGAGACAGTGTCTTGTTCATGGTGTCAAGGAAGAATAAGAGCTCCAAAGGTACTTCACATTTTACCTGTTTTTACAGCTATATCCACTTGCGAGTACTTGAATGCTCTCCAGAGCCTGCTAAAAGCTATGGAGCCGCTTTTGCCTTTGGTTCTGCTCAAATCAGAACTGATAGAAGGCTGTGTGTTCCATGGGCGTGCAAGAGTGGATTGGTTTTCATGGAAAATGGTGGCATTCCTGTGCTGAAGATGCTTTGTTGCGTGCAAAAGAAGGAGGATATGGAAACACAGAAGCTTGGATGTGAAATCTGAAGTAGGCACTGAAGGAGTGCAGCTGCCCTGAGCATTACCAATACCATGCTCAGAAGGATTAATCTACATTGCCATATAAAATAAAGCGTGATTTTGAGATGTTTCTATTTCCCCAGTGTGATGGCCACAGACTTTCTGGGGAGCTGTATGCCAGTCTTGCCCTGCTGTATGTTTTTTAATAACTGTGTATATGATTCAATTTTGTTTTCAATTCCATCATAACAATGTCATGTCTGTCAGGTCAATTTAGAGGTTCAATTAGCAGCATCTCTACTTTAAAAATTGCATCCAAATGGAGCTACTTAAAAATAAAAATTCATGTTTTCAGATCATACAGTCTAGAGTTGTTGGCAGTGGCTTTTTCTCCAGTGGTTAATTTCAGGCAGGCCATGGACTTAAAATTTTGTTAGGAGTACAAAGTGAGCTTTGCTGGTAGGTCTTAAGATACATAATCAGTTCTTCCTTTCTTCCCCCTTTTTCAATCCCATTGCAACAACATAGGAAATGTATTGTTCCATTGCTGTTATATTTCCTTTAACAGAAAGTTAAAAAAATACCTTTGTCTACTTAGGAGAAGTGTCAGAGCTCCAACGAATTGGCTGCATTGTACAATGGTGTCAGTTGAGAGGTGGTGAAGCACAGCTAATGAATTTTGGACTCTGAAATCAGTTATAATGAGGAACTCAGAACCTGGAAAATTATTTTCAAGAACTGCTAGAAACAAACCCAGCACTTCTCACCTGCAGGGCTGGATGTTGATTCCAAGGTAGGCAGGCATGTCTAATGGCAAAAGATTGGTCATTAGATTTTAATCTGCTGGGATTGATGCACATCCTGGCTCCTTTGGAAATGGGTGGAACTAGGGAGCAGGAGGCAAAAACTGGATCTTCTCTCTTCAAATTTGTTTTTAGGTAGTGGTCCAAAGTCTTGTTCCCCATGTTCTGTGCCATCTCTGCTTTTCAGTTTTGTTGTATTACCGTTTTCAAAGAGTTGCATTGCTCTTTCAAATAATGCAGGCTTTAGCTTCTTGTTTTGTTTTCGTATAAAAACCTGCATTTTTTTCTTGGGCTTAAAAAGAAAAAAAAAAGGAAAAAAAAATAAACAAAGAAAACCAAGATCTTCTGCTGTTTTTGCAATAAGATTATGAAAAAGAAAATGTGGAACACTGGCCCAAGACAGCATTTAAAACAGAACCCTTGGCAGGGTCTTTCCAAGAGAACACTTATCAGCCATCCTCCTGTCCTGGGTTCCTCCAAAGGCATTTCTGATGGCTATTCTCTGATCACCTGTGCCCTGCTCATTGGTGAGCTCAGTTTGCTTTCTGCATCTCTTGAGTGATCATTTAGAAAATCGTTTCCTTCAAGTGCTCAAATAAACAAGTGGCTTTGTTGTTAAAATTCTCATGGGAATTCAGTGCTTGAGGGGACCATTGAGCCTGCCTTGCTGAACATTCCCTCTCACAAAACAAAGCATGTCATGGGTAATATTCACTCTTCTCAGCCAAAGACTGATTGCTCAAATTACTCTGCCTATCTCTTACAATTTATGCTTATTTAAGACCCATATATTCAAATCTGTTATTGTGCCAGTGTTGTCCTTTTGCTGAAGTAGTTTCCTGCCCTCTTTGGTGTCCCCTGCTTCCACAGCATATTCTGGGGAGAGGGATTATGTTGCTTTTTTTCTTGCCTGTGGTTTCTCGGAATGAGCAACCGCTTTCTTGTGAGACCTGCTTTGCTCCCAGCATCAAGTGGTGTGAGCTGACGTTTTATCTGGGGCTTGAGAATTTTCTGCATTTAAGGACTTGTTAAATCAAAGAAAAACTCAGTGTTTTGAAGCTGTGTGGGCAGTATGCAAATGTGCTATTCCCAAGGATTAAACCAAAAAATTTCCCCTAACACTTGTAGTGAGGAAAGTGTGGCTTCTAAGGGTTGGAGGAGCATTGTCAGAGAAGAGTTCAGCAGGAACTGCAGAGATAGAGCAGGGGAGAATGAATTCAAATTGAAAGAGAGTAGGTCTAGATCAGGTATTAGTAGGAAGTTCTGCCAGCTCCTCACCACCCTCACAGGGCACAGGGTTGTCCAAAGAAGCTATGACTGCTCCTGGATCTCTGGAAGTGTCCAAGGCAGGGTTGGATGGGGCTTGGAGCACCCTGGGGCAGTGGGAGGTATCCCTGCCCATGGCAGGGGTGGGACTGGATGGGCTTTAAGGTCCCTTTCAACCTAAACCATTCCATGATTCCAAAGTGCTGCTTAGGGAAATGCTGAGAAGAGCTGATATCCTCCCTTCCCTCTCGCTTCAAACAGCCTGCACAGTGTAGACATTTTATGGAAAATCTGGGCAATTCTTCTGCCCAGCCACCCCAATCTCTGTGTCTCTTCTTGGATAAAAGAGGCAGGACCAGTTATACTGCAGCCTTGCCTGGTTCAGGGCAATTTAAATGCTTTTGTGTGGAGCAGAGCCTGAGCTGGTGGTGTGACCTGCACACCCAGTCCAGCTGTGCAAGTGTCTCATAATAATTCTATGGGATTTGCTAGTGTGGGCATAATCCATCTCTGCTGGGTTCATCGGAGAGTTTCCAGGGCATGTCTGGTTCTGAGTAGGCTTGGTTGTGTTGGCTGTGGTGCTGAGTGCACAGACCAGCACTGGGGAGTGTCTGACCTGGCAGGAAACCCTTCACCTGATTTGTGGTCACGTGCAGTACTATTTAGAAATATCCTGCTGAGCTCTCAGCAAAGCAGCCTGGGTCCCTTGTGATCAGGGCTGGGGCTGGAGCTAAAGCCTGCTCACATTGGAATCAGCCTTTTGCTGATTGGCAGCACTTGGCATTGTGCCTTTTTTCCTGGTGCTCTCCTGCAAGATTCTGCTGGCTTCACTTGAGCAGAGCCAGCTGGGGTGGTGTGTGGGTAATGAACTTTTCTAGAGCCTCAGTTGTGTGGAGGCAGGCACAGCTTAGAAGCTCCAGAGAAAGCTCAAATATGACTTTTTATTTGGGTGGACAAGCAGCCATTATACTGCTTCACACTGTCCAGGGTGTTTCTGCAGGCCAGGGGATCTGTGCTGGAGTTCTCTCCCAGGCTTTTTCCTTTGAATTTCCATTTCCTTTCCCCTCACACCAATTCTTCAAGTTCTGCTTTTCCTGGAATATCCCCCCCTTAGGTTGTTGTACCAAATACATCTCTAGATCTCCAGTGAGGGGAGAAACATCTCATCAGCTTTATTTATTGCTGCCTCAGGAGGACTATTTTGAGAAGCTGTTGTATTTGCTGGATGCCTGTGGGTCTTGGGCAGTGAACTCCTCTCACGTTTGCCAGTTCTTCACTGACCTGTGCATCCTTTAGCATGGTCATTCCTTCCAAAACTTAGGGTGCATGGGATTCAGACATAGAAACGTAGCTGCTCAGAATTTTTTCCCTTGTTTCCCCCCAACCCTGTTTCTGTCCCCCTGCCACGTTTTCCCCCCAACTGAAAACCTGTGTTCCCTATACTGTGACTAGTTATATCATTCATGTCTTGAAACAGTCTAGCTCTGCCACTTTCAATGCCTTGAACTTGTTCAGTTTTTCTTCCCCTGAGTGGTTGCCCTCATTAACACCAGTGTACCCTCAATTTCTGACATAAGTGTGCATCCTTCATAAGGTTTCCCCCCAGTTTTTGCAGAACTCTGTTTTTAAGACCCTGCTTTTCCCTCTTCTGCAAATATATGACAGAGTAAGGAAAAGAAACCTCATCTCTATCTGCTGCTCTTCTGGCCTCAGGTTTAACAGCTCATTTTCTCCAACCTCAGCCTTTTGCTACAGGCCATGGTGACATCCTTCACTTCACACCAAGGAGGAGGGGATGGAAGCACATGTCCCCAAATGGTAACATCACTGAAGGGTAGGAGTGTTTTGGTATGTGTTCCTCCTCCTGGACTATTATATGGCTATCACCATTAATTTTAATTTTGCTCCAGAGAGTTGCATCCAATGAGAGAAGAAGGAATTGAAATTTTAAAAGCAGTGTACATAAAAATAACTTTTGCTTCCCCCACTGTACTGGGAGCTATCTATGGAGAACAATGCTGGTGGCTCAACAATTTTGGGGAAAATCTGAATTTAAAAAGTTCTTCCCTAACAGCTGTGTCCAAATGCAGGCTTTCCTCTGGCTTATTACTGCTACAGGATGGCAATTCCAGCCTGTCGAATAGGACAGATTGAGGAATACAGGAGCTGCAGATCCTTCCTCTTTAAATTACATTACCAGCAGGGTTACCTGGACACCTCAGCTTTCCCTCAGTTATTGCTTCCAAGAGCTGAGCATTTTTACAGTCTTTTAATTTTCTCCATATTTTTAAAACCCTCAAGAAGCACCAATCAGAAGGACCATTAACACCTCAGCTCTGGACTAATGAGTAGCACAACTTGTGTGCTGGAGGTATCGATTTTCTCAGCTCCAGTTGTGTTTCTCCCTTGAATTCTTTGTGTTCTCCCTTCAGCTGTGCTGGCTGTTTACTCACAGAACACCCGAGTGAGGGGAAGATGAACTGCTGGGATTCTGCCGCTCAGGCATTGATGCATTGCCTCTCCCTTTGTGTTCTTTAAATGCCAGAAATCCCCTGCTTTTATCTTGAACATCTTTTTAATCTCTTCTTTCATCCATAAAGAAAATGAAGAGCTGAGTCCAATAGTTCTCCTTTTTTTTCTCCCTGAAGTTGTTTCTTTTCCTTCAGCGACACCTTTCTGGTATGTTCCATCTCTGAGAAAACAGGCAGAATTTATCCTGCATTTGTGTATGAGGATGAATTCCCTTAGCTTTTTTTTTTTATCAAGTAGTTTCATGTGAGTACTTCATCAGGATTTCTGGATTTTAAAACAGTCATGAGTTTTTCTTGACCTTCCTTTTATCTGTGTGACATTAGGAAAACAAAAGGATCTAAATTAACAGTAACAGTGAATAATGCTGTCTAAATTGAAGAATAAAATGGAAGAGGATAAACTATCTGTAAATGCACTGGTAAAATGCCCTGAAATAGGCTGCTTACCTTCTTTTTTTTTATGTATTGCCTCTTCTGAGCTCAGACAAATACTTACTCCTTAAAAGCAATTTCAGCTTCATTTAGCCTTGCAGAATGTAACTTTACCCTGTAACGTCTCTTGTGACTAAAATATTATTTTGGAGGAAAATATGTAAAAAAAATAACTCTAAATTTAAACTTTTTGCTGCCCCACTGTGAGTATTTTTTGGTGGGTAGGAGTTGGAGCAGAATGGTTTTGTAATGTTTGTGCTAAAGCAGAATCAGCTGCTCCCTCCATCCGTGCTCCCAGTTCCAGCACTGGGTGATTTTGATGCCCTTCTTACATTGTATGTCAGAGCCAAATGATGTTAAAGCCTCTCTTTTCATATTAGCCTGTTCCCAAAGCACATTCTTAATACTGGGTTAGAGGACAGATTCTGGAGAAATTCTGCAGAAAATAGCATAAATCCTGCAAGGCACACTTTGGTTTGACTTGTCAATCATGTTTTTTACATTGTTTGTTCAAAGGCACGGTTTAAATACAGGCTCTTTTTTGTTGTTGTTGTTTGGTTGGGTTGTTTGTTTGTTTGTTTTTATGAATAGTTCTTAGGATTACATTTACTTTTTTCCCAAGTTGTGTTGGTGTGGTTTATATAAAACTGTGGGTGCTGGCAGAGTGCAGTGTTTTGCAAGTATCCAAAGTTGCTTGGGTTGGAGCAGCCTGGTCTATGTAAGGTGTCCCTGGCCATGGCAAGGGGTGGGACTGGATGTTGTAAGGTCCCTTCCAACCCAAACCATTCGAGGGTTCTATAAAACATAGGCTTTTTACAGAAGTGGCTTATTATTGGTGAGTTCTCTCCTTACTTATATCTCTGTTTCACGATGTTCCTTTGCAAAAGAATTGGGAAGAGCCATGTTTCTCCATGCTAAATGTGGAACATTTCCACCTTCTTATGTGGTTCAAAGAAAGGGAGAAAAATGCTGCTACTAAGTGTTAGGAGAGACCACAGCTCAGGGAAAGGCAATGTAGCAACAAAGAAATTAAGTACAGCTTCAGAAAGTCAAATGTCTTGTTAAGTCTGGGCAGAAATCAATAAAAGCTTTTGAGAATGGTGGTATTGAGCATTCTATTTTGAGAAATACTTGTGTCTCTGGAAAACCAGAGCAAACAGCTATAGCAGGGATGCAGATGAATTTTGCAGTGACTTTTTCTAGCTGTGCTAGATTTGGAAGTCAGGGATGTCTGTCCTGCTTTGCTTCTCAAGCTGTACTGAGGTTTCCAGGCACCTCTTGACACCTTGGTTGGACAGTTTTGGGGTATGTGTTCCTGGTGATCTCTGCATCTGCCTGAAAGGAGGTTGTGGTGAGGTGGAGTCAGGCTCTTCTGCCATGTCTCATGAGAGGATGAGAGGAAATGGCTTTATGTTGCACCAGGGGATGTTCAGATCAGATACTAGTAAAAAAAATAAATCACTAAAGGAGTGGTCAGGCACTGGAATGAGTTGCTCAGGGTGTTGGTGGAGTCACTGTTCAAGAGATGTCTGGATGTGGCCTTTGGGGATGTGATTTGGGGGTGATGATGGTGGTGCTGGGGAGAGAGTTTGTGACCTTACAGGTATCTTCCCCCCTTGGTGACTCTGACAAGTGCCCCATCTGTGAGCTGTGCTCATCCTGAGCCTTGAGGGGACTTGTCCCCAGGTCCCCAAGCAGGTCACTGCAGCTCCCAGGACCATCAGCCTGCAGAGTCTCCAAGGTCTTGCTGCTCTCCTCCACCCCATTAGCAGTGCTCTCATGTTACAGAGAAGTAAATGATCCTGGTTTTTCCATTTTCATTAAGGCTCAGCTGTGACGTCAGTTTTGACGTGGCCCTGGTTGAGAAACGTTTGGTTTGAACCACTGAAAGTGCTAATTCTGAGCTGTTCTCCAGTTCTCTCCTCTTCCATCCCTGCTTTCACTGGAACCACTCTTTCTGGGGACTTGGCCAATGCCGCTCTAAGTGGAGAACAGGAGAAAATCCTGGAAAGCAGCATTTTCCCAGTGCTGTGGTTACCCACAGCTGCTAGTTTTGCTGTTTGATGCAGTGGTAGCTTCTCTCTGTGTGGACGCCCCATCTTCTTGGAAAGAAGTGCTCCAGGCTTCAAGAGGGCAAGTAGGTGATTTGAATTTTTGTGTCTTGGTGTTACACTGTGCCCTTTGTGGGAGGAATAACTACAGGTCTGAAGCAATGAAACTTGTACTGGGAAATAGGAGCAAATGGTGCTGAAGACAACTGAAACAGGAGTTGGACTTTGTGCCAAATTGCAAACTGTGGGTCTCTCAATTATTCCTCTGCAGAGAGCAGCCTATAACAGATTACTTTGCTGCGAGACCCACAGAAAAATATCTGTTCTCTTGCACTGATATCAGTTAATGATACGAATCTGCTGATGGCTGGGAGTATTTATTTGCTGTGAAAAGAACCTGCTTATGTTGCACTGAGCGTCACGGTTGACTAGCAGGTACCAGGATCGTATTAGGAATGTAAATGATCCTGGGACATGCATTATTGACATGTCCCAGTTCCAGGAGCATGGCAACATTTCCTATGGGCTTCCAGGTGAGTTGGAAGGAGTTTGATCCTAAATCTGTGGGTTTACATTGCCAGACCAGCTAAGATGCTGGAGGGCACTGGAAGAGCCTGGTGGGGGGCTTGTGGCAGGGGAACCAGCTTTACTCCATGGCAGAAACTTTAGGGCTCAGTTTGAGCCCTAAAGAAGATGTGGTTTCACTTAGCTTTTCCAGCTGTGGCAGCAGGCCCTGTACCTGGCTGCCTTTCAGTGTGGAGGGCAGAACTCTAGCATTAGTTTTGCTTTTCTTGTTTCCTCCCAGTGGGGGGAAAGACATGTTTTCAAATGAGCAGGTGTATATTTTCATAAGCCCCAAGCATTCCTTTGTGGATGAAAGAGTTGTAAAACATCTGAAAGCTATTTTCTTTGACATGAGCTTCTCTGTTAAAAGAATGTGGGGAATAATTTCTTATTCAGGCAGAAGCTGAAATTGTTACAATGTTCTGATGTAATGGACTGTATGAAACAGATATTTGGCCTTTCTAAATAAAACGCTTTTGGAATATGTTTGGAGCTGTGAACTGACTCAGATTGAACTACACACAAATACACCTATGAGAAAGAAAGGAGAATTTCCTACAATACACTGGTAAATGCGTGCTCATATTGAGCAGAGTGAGTTTAAAGGAAGTTGGCCCTTTGATTTTGGGGTGAGGAATATGTTGTTTGGTGGTGGGATTTGAGAAGTGGCATTGTGGAGTCCTCATCCCTGGAAGTATTCAAAAAACATGGAGGTGGCACCTGAGAACAGAGTGGGGGTACTGGTTGATCTTAAATGTTGGACTTGTTCCTCCTAAGGGTATTTTCAAACCTTAATGAATTGATGGTTGTGCAGTGTTGCTATTAAGAATTATGTAAATCAGTAGTGCTGGTAAATGGTTGAACTGTTTACTGGGGGAATAGCACTTCCCTTCACAGGGAAATGTTCTTAAAATTGGATTGATCGGATTCTGTGCAGTGTTTTGGTGGAGTGAGGCAGAACACAACACATGATATATTCTAGGCCAATTCTGTTTTACAGATAAATCCTAGCTGTAGTTGTTGTTAAATGATTGATCTACCAGGTGTAATGGTTGCCATGCCAGAAATTGATACCATATTTTCTTTTTTTCTCCTTGCTGTTGCTCCCTGCTGCCCCTGAAGTTTTCATCCCTGAGGGGATGTTGCTGCTAGGGTATGAATGTGAGAGAATGCAGGCGTTCCATGAAAAATTTGGGAAGCCTGATAGCCTTAATTAGCATAGAGACCATATGCTTCCAGTCTGGGGGTCCTGTCCAGAGAATGGGAAATGGCTGATCTTGAACAGAAGAGGGGATCAGTCTGAGGAGCTGGCAGAGAGGTTGGGTTTTGCAGTTTGCAAAGCATCTTGACCCAGCCTGCTGTGTGCTGTGCAGCTTCCTCTTCCCCTGGCTGCTCAGCATGGAGCACCAAAGAGTCTGGATGACCAGGGCTGCCATCAGTGGAGTGTGGGGACAGCCACCCCCTTGTGATCATCCACCCACATGGGATGGTGCCATGTGGTACTTTTTGGCCCATTGCCTCCATGAGACCTCCTGAGAATGTGGATTTGTGAACACCCAGGGTGACCTTCTGCCGTGGACGGGGGCAATTTATTGGTGTTTTTTGTCCAAGGCATTGGTGTTATTTGTCTGCCATGAACCTGAGAGAGCAAAGATATGTTCATGCAATTCTGTATGTTCCCCAAGGTCAAGCCCTGGATTCTGGGGTCAGGCCAAATCACAGCTCTGTTACTTGAGAGACTAGGGGCCATTGCAGTCCAGAAGGATGATTGCTGGGCTGTATCAAAAGAAGTGTGAGCAGCAGCTCAAGGGAGTTGATTCTGCCCCTGCCCCTGTACTCTGCTCTCGAGATCACACATGGAGTTCTGCGTCCAGTTCTGGGGTTCCCTGCACAGAAAGGACATGGAACTGCTGCAACATGTACAGAGGTGGCCACGGAGATGCTCCACGGCTGGAGCCCCTCTGCTCTGGAGCCAGGCTGGGAGAGCTGGGGGGGTTCACCTGGAGAAGAAAAGGCTCCAGGGAGACCTCAGAGCCCCTTCCAGTGCCTAAAGGGGCTCCAGGAGAGCTGGAGAGGGACTTGGGACAAGGGATGGAGGGACAAGATACAGGGAATGGCTTCCCACTGCCAGAGGGCAGGGATAGATGGAATACTGGGGAGGAATTGTTCCCTGGGAGGGTGGTGAGGCCCTGGAATGGAATTTCCAGAGAAGCTATGTCTGTCCCTGGATCCCTGGAAGTGTCCAAGGCCAGGTTGGATGGGACTTGGAGCAGCCTGGGACAGTGGAAGGTGTCCCTGCCCATGGCAGGGGTGGGAATGGACAGGCTTTAAGGTGTCCTGTCCAATCCAAACTACCCTGGGATACTATTCCTTTCCCCTGGTACAGAGTATTTCCCGTAGTGCTGGTGGCCTGACACTTGTGAGACACAGTATCAAGGCCTCTGTGTGCTTTGGGGGACGTGGTGTGTACAGGCAGGTTTGTCTAGCTGCATTGGCAGTGGCTGTTATCCAGGGACAAGGAATAAATGAGGGCAGTCCTCTGTGCAGGGCTGAACCTTCAGTATTTGGAGGGAAGAGGCCTTGCTGTGCCTGCATTGCTGATCGTGGTGGTTGCAGAACCTGGGCAGTGCTTCACTGAGGGCAACATTCCTTTCTGTAAAAAAAGAAGTATGTATGAAAAGCAGCTCTGGTTGTGCTTTGAAACACAACACTTCTGTTGTTTCACTTTGTGCCCAGATTTACATATTCTGTATGAATTAGGGCAGGGAAGCAGTACAGTACAGCTGTAGGTGAAATCACCGTGTAGCACCAGGCATTCTACATACCTTGTTACTCCTTGATATGGGAGGGGGAAGCCCTGTTTAAATGGTTGAACCTGCTAAGAACCCCAACTGCATCAGTTCAGTTAAATCACTTACTAAAATCAGGCTAAAGGCAGGATAGCAGTACTTAAATTTACCACAGAAGGCCTTCCAAGGCAATGTGTACCACAGCACACCTGAGCAGTCATACCTGTGCTCTGGTGCCTTGTTTGAGTAACAGGATGGTCCTGAAGATGAAGCTTTGCTGTTGCAGTCCAAGGTACAGCACTCTCACCTTTTACATCTTTTCCCTTTGCAACACCACTGAAACATGAGATGGGATGACTAAAGAAGTAAATTAAGGTGTGTGTAACTGAGCTGGGTGATGAGGAGTTCACAAATGTCCTGGGAATGGTGGAGGGCTGTCCTAAAGGAGAAGAGGTTTGTCTGAAGTGTTCAATCACTGTTGGAACAGCAAAATGTAACTTAAATTTAAGAAAGAAGCTGTGATGGTACCTCCCTCACTCTGGGATGAGGTACAGAAACCAGAAGGGTTGGCTGGGCTCCCACCAGCTACATCAAGCCGAGTGCAAAGAGTTTTTTTCCAAATTTATCCAAATTCTTGCCTGACTCTTGATCCAGATGTGATGTAGTCTTAAGTATGACACAGATCCCTCCCGTGCAAGCTGGGAGCTGCAGGGTTGCACTTTTTTCCTTCATTTGTTCATATGTTGTATCAGGGGCGCTAATTTCATTGAATCATGGACTGATTTCGGTTGGAAGAGACCTTAAAGATCTTCTCATTGCAACCTCTCTGCTGTGGGCAAGGACCAGGTTGCTCAGAGACCCATCCAATCTGGAAAATTTGGTCCTAGAGGGTTGCAGATTGTTCTTAAAATACAGCTGGGTATTCAAATCCCGGATGGTTTGGCTGCCTGCAAGCGCTGATGTGCAGAAGACAAAGTGGTGCTGCACCAGCCGGCACGTGGCGCAGTATCCTGCGTGTTTTGTGGGAGGCCAGGGTTTGTGTTGCAGCAGCAATAACCTGTCGTTGGCTTGTATCTACACCATTTCAGTTGTGAATTATGTTCCAAGACAGCATTACTTAGGAAACTTACTAGAAGAGGCACAACATTAAGCAAACCAACAAAATCCCACCACAAACCAGTCCTCTTTGCTCCATGTGTGTTGGACACTTGAGTGTCCTGGGAGGAAGACCCTACACTGCTCAAGCCTTTGCCTGGCTGAGAGCTCTGTTGCTCTGTGTGTGTGTGAGGGGACGAATTGGCAGAGAAAATAAAATAAACTCTGCCAGGCTGCAGGGTCTGGGGACTTCATTCCATATTTCTGTCCAGCAGTTTGATTGTTCTTCCCCCCACCTGCTTTCCTCCAAGAAGCATCTCTTCTTGCTTGGTTTTATTCCCTTTGTCTTAAGTTTTTTTTCCTCAGAAAGCTCTTTTCAAAAGCTGCTCTCGCCCCTGCAATGATTATGTAAATATCTGTATTTTATATCTCTACATAGATATATGCACTGTCATGCTGCCTTTGGATGTTACATGACCTTGCAACTGGAAAACTTGTTCACTTTCTTGTGATTATTTCAATTATGCAGTAATCTTAATTGTCTTAATTTGAAAGGAGATTTTTTTCCATCAGCATAATATTTCACATACATTCATGAGGCAAGTATTTCTTATATTTATTAAGGTAATTTTTCTTTCTGTCTATAAATAATAGTGAGAACTACACTTTAAACCCCATTTTCTTTGTGTTTCCTGTTGTTCTTCCAACTGCTTCTTTATTTCAGCATTTTTATGAATAAAGGTAACATTACTGTCAAAATATTTTTAGGGAAACTCTCTGTTGTATCTTCTGTGATCCAAGACCTCTGTTGTGCTACATGACAATCCCTTCTTTGCTATGGGGAACAGTTTTATGAGATTATGCAGGGTGGGGAATTTGATTTATCTGCTTTAGAGTGTGCAGATAGAAGTAAAGCTTGGGCCTAGAGCTCTTAGAGTAAGAAAACGAAGATGTGTGTGCTGAGCTCAGCTCATGGCTTACTGGTTTGAGCATCTTGGGGGGTGATCCCTCTCCATCTCTGTTCTCTCCTTGATAAATGAAGGCTGCTGCAGTATCTTTGTGACACAGCTGCTGGGTTTTAAATTATGGCTTGATAGACACAGAAATTAGCATCATAAAGGTCTTAAGTCTGTTTTCTTTATAGCTTTCTGGTGTTGATTTGGTAATTGCAAACTGCAGTTAAAATAACTGACCAGCTTGACGTAGAGGAAATTGATTCAGAACTTCAATCTTGTGCCTCCATGCACTGTTAACTTTGCTCTGCTGCTCCTGGGTGAAACAATCTCATCTCCAGGCTCCCAGCCAGACCTGCTGAGGAGGGGAAAAACTGCACACAGGGATCCTCAATGCAGCCAGAGCAGGAATGGTCCTGCCAACAGGCCTCCCCATGGGTGTGCATTGGCATCAAAATTACCCCTTCAGCCACAGGCATCCATGCATCTTCCCAAGAGAATTCTCATTGGTATGAATACTTGCATTTTTGGGAATCATAGCATGATTGGCAAGTGACAAAAATTTTAGACCTCATGGGCTTGCTGGGGATGAACCAGTGGTTGTAGTTCACATTTGTGTTGGTAGTTTAGGGCCTGGACTGTGAAGGAGGGGTCTCAACATAGTGGGACTGGGGCCTCAGCAATGATGCCCACTAAAACACTCCCTGTACTGTGCACAGGACCAGAAAAGAGAAGAGCAGTGGTTGAAAAATTATATGAGGTGATGAGGAATGGGGAAAATGTCTGAAAGAGAGGACACCTGCACAGCAGGTTTAGATGATTTTGTCAAAAGAGCAGTGGAACAGTTGCTGCTTAAAGAAGAGATGAGAGTGAAGGGTACTTTAAAAGGAGAAATGGTGGAATGTGTCTGAAACTGTGCAACCCAAAGTCACAGAATCAGCAGATTTGGAAAAATCCTTCAAGATTTACACCCCAGCACCACCAGTGTCACCCCCAAACCATGTTCCCAAAAGCCACATCCAGACACCTCTCACACGCTCCCAGATTTAGTGCCAAGAATGAGATAGTTTAAAGCTTCATGCAGCAGAAGAAAATCTGGCAGATTATGTGAAACTCAGAGGAAATACTGAGATTTGCAAAGAACACTTGTTTGGTTGAAGAAGGTATGATGGAATGTGCATAGGGACAGAAAACATCAGTCTAAGAAATGAGTGAGGAACCTTCAATGCTCCAGCTGCTACCACGAGTAGCTCCTTATTGAGCCCCCCAGGAGACACAGTTCTGAGAAGAGCAGGGGGTGTGATTCCTTTAGTTGCTGCCAGAACCCTGCTTGCATTGACCATCCTATACTTCTCTGTAGGAGTTAGAGCCAAGAATCCATAGAAGCTGGGATTGGCATTCAAAAGGGGAGCAGGGACATAAGAAAGAGACAATTGAGGAATGAAAAATGGTTCTTGGAGTAGTTCAGGCCTATTGGATGAAAGCACAGAGCCACAGGCCTCACGTCAATAGTAGGCCAGATGGGTAAAGCTAATAAGGCCTAGAGGTAGCTGATGCACGGAAACAGCAAAATAGGGAAGAATCAATGTGAGTTTTGCAGTGGGAAGATGATGCTAATGCAATTATTGGAGCCTTTGAAAGGATCAGCTTAGAGGGTATTAAGGAACACGGGAATAGGAACAAAGGTGGTTGCAGTGACAAAAGGTGATTATGAAAAGTAGGAAATGAGAGTCAGCTCTCACAGTGCAGGGAAGTTGGGAGCAGACCTGTGTTGTTCTGCTACTCCTTGTGCATTGGAAAAAAGGAATATTGGTATGTTGATGATCACCAGTCAAGAAAGAGTGATGAGAGGAACCGCAAAAGAGCCTTGGAGTATTGAGTGGTTGGATAATAAAAAGCAGATGAGATTCGCTCCAGATAAATGTGGAGTGATGTACGTAGAGATCCTAATTTTCATATGAAGCCTGAGCTCTGAGCTGACTGTTATGAATCAGGAGTGAGATCTTTGTGTTAAAATTTTAGGGGATTCTATGAAATGTCAGCTGGGTGCTTGGCAGCTGCCAAAAAGCTGGCTGAAGGGGTAGGAATTATTAGAAAAGGAATATAAAACAGAAGGGAACATTCTATCACCACATAAATCCATGCATTGCCTGGATCTTTGCACAGCCATCATCCTTCCAGCCTGGAGAGGAGCAATGGAAGCAGTTCAGGGACTACTAAAAGGCAGCATCTGGACAATGAATGGAGTCAGTGCAGCAGAGCTCAATGGGAATATGTACTTGTCAGTCTGGAAGGGAATGGGGGAGAGGAGGGGAAGAGCTCTGTGGTGTTTTGAGGGCTGTGGAGGAATAGAGAATTGGGTTCTTTTCAGTGAGTTCCTGGGGGAGTGCAGAGGTTCCCAGGAGCAGCACTTGGTTGTGCACACCCCCATGAAGGCTAGGAGAGAGAAAAGGAATGACAACTTCTCCTGTGCATGTGGAAAGTAGTCAAGTGCAGACATTCCCTGTGTTCAAAGCACTTAAGCTGCAGGGTTTGAAGCCATAAGAGCCCTGGGAAATCAGGAAACACAGGCTTAGTCTGACCCAGAGACTCAACCACCTGCTCTTGGGCGCTGCTGCAAGCTGGAATAAAAGGCTTCAGAGATTTCTGGTGTGACCTGATATCATTGTAAATACCCAGATTTAAATCAGTTTCAGTCAAGTGTCCAACCCAACAGAGTACCTGGGGTTTAGTGTTAGACATAACTTGTGAAAGTAAGAGTAGCTCACATGTGAGTTACTTACCTTTAACTCTTAACTCTGGTGCAGCTGCGTCCAACCTGGCTTATTTTTAGGCTGGAGGTTAAATCACCTAGAAATAGTGACAAAGGGCATCCATTCTCGCTGAGAACAAGGAATCCCAGATTGGAAGTTATTTGAAAACTTCAAAGGAAGAAAATGTATTTCAAAACACTGTATTCCCCACCCTTCCCTTCTCCCAGCTGCACAGCATAGTTTCATTTTGAAGCAAAGAAAGGAAAAATAATAATGGTAAAACTTGCTCTACCTTCCCCACTTGTTTTTCACAGCTTTCCTGACTTGTTTTTTCCTCCTGACACTTGCTCTTAAATATACTCCTTATCTTACTTTAAAATTTATCTATTGGCAAGAAGAACCTATAGCAGAAGGAAAGGACCCAACCCATGAGTCCTTACTCTGGCATTGTGCTAGAGAAAAAGAATTCTTGATGTCTGTACAGAACAGAAATTTATTCATGATTTGTGAAGAATAAAAAGAAAAAAACTACTTTTTGAACATGGGAGAACACTGCGCTAAAGCTATGTAAGTTAATAAAATAGTCATGGGGATGAATTATGTATTTCCACTTGGAAGATGTCTTACAGATTTTAGCAAGACAGGACACAGCAGAGGTGAATGAGAGCCTCTCCTGGAGTGTGGGAAGTTGCTCATATTCCTTCAGGCCAGGCAGGGGGAGATGACTTCACTGGAATGTGCTCCAGCACCAAAAGCAGGGAGCTTCCAGGGTGTGTCTGCTGTGGTGGGTCTCAGCAGGACACTGCAAGGAGCCTCTTTTTGCACTACTATTTATAGAATAACCCCACTTGATTAGGAAAACAAACCAAAAAACATCACCAAAAGGCACAAAAAAATAGAAATGTGTATTAATGGTGAGAAGGATTGACCATGAACCACCATCTCCTAAATTTTTTCTTGAATGTTGTAGCTGTTATGACAGTAGAATTGTGATGACAGTAGAATTGTGTTATTTGAGTTTCTCAGCTTGGTTGCAGGTTAAGAGTGGCTTTGCATTGATGGAAATAAAAGCTTGGTAGTACTAAAGGTTTCTACTGGAGATTCTGGCTTTAGATTCTAGTGTCATTTAAGGATTTTTATGGGTTTAACTATTTAAAAATATATTTAATATTTATATTATTTTATGGGTTTCATTTATATGGGCCACATTGACCATGGCTTTTGTTTGACTCAGAAATGCCCTGGTATGGAAATGTGACTTGGCAGGTCTAAAATGTCAGAGATTTATTAAAAATAAGTTGTGCCTGGTTAGTTGTTAAATACACACTGCTTGTGTGCAAATGACAGTAAGGTCTGAAAACCTGAGAAGAATTGAGAATGTAACTCAAATAACTAGCAGTAATATATAGACTATTCTCCTAAGGAATGCCTTCCCTTTGGGGAGTTTTCCTGTTTGGCAGAGTTAATCTCCATGAACTGATGAAAGGGAAGATGGCTGGAACAGGTAGAAAACAGTGGTTTTGCTTCCCAAAATCGCTTGGAATGTTGTAGTACTGCTGGCTTGGCTAATTAAGGAACTGTCCATGGGATGTCCTCCAGGGATCCTTCACTCCACAGTAATAGTAACAAGTTTTGTAGTTTTTTGTTTCAGACTCTCCTAATAAAAACATCAGGGATCTCATGAAAAACTCCTTTAAAATCTGTACTTATAAATAACCTTCTATAGTTGCAATATTGTAAAAAACAAAACAGAAAAAGCCCCAAAAAACAAACAAACAAAAAAGGGCAAGATGCTTAAATGATTTTTTTTTTTCTGTTGGAAAGGAAGAACACAATTCTGCCGTGGTTTCTGTGCCCAAATCATCATCAGCTCTGCAGTGCTGCTCCCTTCCCCTGCAGCATTGCTGGGGGATTAAAAAATTTAATATAAAAATTCCAGTATGCTGCTTGTGGAACATCACCTGCATGATAACATTGGCATCAGAGGAGAGCAAAGGCCATCTCCAGCCTTTTTTATTCCAGCCAAATCTGGGCAGGGCTGCTAGCTGAGGCCCAGCTGCATGGGAAGAGCTTGGATGCTCTCAGTAAGGTGAGGTTTCTGCTATGAATCTTTTACTGATAAAATACATGGGGGAGATAAAAGCTTGGATATGGCCACAAGGGTCAAGATGTGGCCAGGAATCAGAGGGGGTCTTACAGAAAAAGGTGGAGCAATTCAGAAGGGGCTTTGTACCAGTGCACTCACCTGGGCAAAGGAGCTTCAAAGGGTTTGGAAATAAAAGATGAGATGGGAGACAGGGCAGATTACTGCATGAATAAGAATCTCCACTCTGTTTACTGCTGACAGTGAAATCCCGGTATGAGCTTCAGAATAGAAGGAAAGGGTTTTCTAAAATTTTTTCTTTCCCTTTTTCTTTCCATTTTACTTTGCCCATACTGGAAAATGAAAGGGAAAGGTGGACTGCAAGCTGCTGAGTGGTGTCCCTGAAAAGTGGAAGGATTTAATTGAGATGTCAAGTAAAATCTCCTGCATTTTTCAATTAAACCTGTTTATCTTATATGACCTGGCTTTGGAAAAGAGTTTCAGTTGCCTACAACCTGGATGAATAAAATAAACTGTTAAACAAAAAACTCCTCTCCTGTTACAACTTTTACTCAGTGGTTACAGGCTGAATCAACAAGCTGCACTAAAAATCTGTAACCAATTTCCCAGTGTGTGCTGGGCACAGAGTATATCTTATTTTTACAGAATCACTGCAGAAACATCTTTTCTAGAAGCAAGTAACAATTAACTTGCCAGGAAACAAGACAGATGAAGCTGATCAGGAAGGCTGCTTTTATTGTCACACCATATAATTACAGAGTTCCTCCAGCCCCTTCAAATTGAGATATAGGTACATGTGTTTGGAGTTAGCTTGGTCCCTAAAAATCTGGGTGGCACTGACCAAAACAGGGCTTAGGGTTCTTGTTCTCTCTGGATTCCTGATGTTTATTTCTGTCCATCTGGAACTTGCTCCCACTGAGAGTTATCTGACTTTTTATCCCAATCTGGGGCATTGTCCTAAACATTTCTCTTGTGTAGAACAGTGCTGGAGAGATCATTAAGTGACAGATACCTGGAATGGGAAATTCCTCTGTGGGCTACAGCTGGATGGAGAACAAGAAAATCAACAGCTCCTAACAAAAACCCTTTAGAATGGAACAATTGAGGACTTTGCCCCATTTTCAGGTTATGATTTTCTTTTGTGTATGTGGAACAGAGATCAGTAAAAAGCCACATTTGGCTACAAAGTTTTACTAATTTAGAGCAACATGGTAACAATCTTGGGCTCTGAGTTGCTTTCTGACTGGGTGCATTGATTGAAATTTAGCCTCAGCCTTGCAGCAGGTGTGGAAAATCAGCATAGCATCAAATTAATTTTACCTGGGGTAAAGGAAGGGGAATGACTGCTGTTGCCATAGACGCAGATTTTGGCAGACAATAACAAAACTTCATTCCAGTCTCAACACACTGAATTTGAGCTGTCAGTTTGGACTTGAGACTTTGGTTTTTACTCCTTGAGTAGGTGGGTTTGGGTAGTCAAGGCAAAACCAATTTTTTGTCCTTCACAAAACATTTTGGGTTTTTTTTGTTTGTTTGTTTGTTTTGTTTTGTTTCGTTTTGTTTTCCCTTTGGGCATTAATACCTCTTCACTCAAGGTAGTGCTTCTGCAGTCCAGTTCCTTTCTGTCTTAGATGGGAACTGCTGCTCATTAAACCTTTGGTGAGAATGCAGTTTTGGCTTTACAGCCCTGTGACATATGTTAATAAGAAATATGTTAATAAGAAATCTATATAATTTTATAAATGCACATATGGAGTGAAGACTTTATTTTATTCCCTCCTTCAGCTTCTTTGCAGGTCTTGGCAGAGCAGCACTTGCACATATTTAAGCTCCTTCAGGCTCAGTGGAAATGCATTTCTTTTCAAGTCCATGCTCCAGAAAATGCTTGTCTTCACCAAACTCATGTGAAGATATTTAAATTTCTGAAAAAGAAACAAAAAATACTGTTTGCAGGAATTAATTCAGATGAGTATCTTCCAATCAGATGGAGATCTTCCATTCATACTCACTGTCTATAGGTGAAAGCAAAGGCCCGTGGTCTGGAGTCCTGTGACATGAGAGATAGTTCTTAAAATAAGTTATTTTTTATTGAGCTCACATGTCTATTGAAGAGGCTGAAGTGGAGAAGGAGCTTAGACATTTGCTGGCTCAGTGTAATAGATTTTTTTATGCTCTTTGCATGGAGGAAAGGTACAATGGGACATCTCTTTTTTTTCCTCAGGAGATAAAATTCTAGCTTGCATTTAAGTGGTCTGTTGCGTCCAGCAAATCTGTTGGACTAAATCTGGATTAAAGCAGCTGGCAATTCTGCTACAGAGGCCTATAAAGAACTGAGAGTTTGTAGGGGAAGGCATTTCTCAACTCCCCTGAGATGTCTTCGCTGGGACTGGTTATCGTGTGCCTTGCGCAGAAAGGAGCACTCAGGAGAGATTTGTGTGGGGAGGGCAGGCTCTTAGAGAACTCATTCATGTGGGCCTTTATGTTTTGATTTTGGGTCTGTGAGCAGCACTTGAGGGGGGGTTTGGGCACAGCAAACCCCCAAAGCTTTCTGAAGTCATCATATACCAGCTGGTAGATCCTGTCTTCCCCTTGGTGCCTCTACAAAATGATATGAAGCCTTAAAAACATCAACCCAGAAGTTACCATCACTGGTAACTGGGTACTACAGGACCCATTTTTGCGGTGTCAGTTCTTCTCATTGATCTCGTTTCTTCTGTAAATATATTTCAAACCATGAGTTCATTTATTTTTTTCTAATCCCTTGAACAGAATTTCTAAAGCTGAGTGGGTGCATGTTTCTGTATCCCCATCCTACTGCATCCCAGGGAACCTGGAAAGGGCAGTTTTGCAGGGAGGTTTGGTGTGAACACTCAGACAAGAGCAGGCATTTCAAAGGACACCATTTTGAGCAGAACCATGGGGGCAGTGATGGTGTATGAACAGCTTCACTCGAGGTGCTGCAGCATTACTACACCTTAATAAAACCATGTGCTAACTAGAAAAATATTGGTTTTGATACCTGTCTTGTTGATTCTTTTCTAAATGCCTATGAGGAAAATTTAATTGCATAAACTGCCAGTGTTCCCTTCTTACCTACAAGGAGGTATCTAGATTATACTGATGGTGGATTTTATTTATTTATTTATTTATTTATTATTATTATGCCTGCTCTAAGGGCTTCAGTTTGAAAAACTTAAATTCTCTCTGTGGTGGTTTGATACCTGCTGAAGAATCTGGTTAAAATAATTGATTTGAATGTTGCTTTTTCTCTCTAATATCTTAGAAGAAGTATCTGTTTCCTTGACTGAAATGGCACACATTGCCTCTGCAATGTCATTCATATAAAATGAACCAAAAACTGAATAACACTTCAGTGACTGGGGCCATGTTATCATCAAATGCTGAAAGAACTCAAAACAGGAAAATGAAGTGTTGCTATTCTTCAGCTATCTGTGCAGAAGAGATTCACTTTCTGGTGTTAATCTTCCTTAGACTTTGGAGCTACAGTTCACACATACAATAGAAGTAGAGATTGGGACATTATATGAATGGCTAGGATGAAAAGTGGTAGAAATTGAGGATTAGTGGTTTTTTAAATTACTTTAAAAATACTTGTGTTAATATTTGGGGTGTATTTGTCAGCACTGAAGGGCTTACATTTTAAATACTGAAATTACTTGGAAAAGAATTAAAATCTCCCATGGAAACAAATGTAAGTACTTTCAGTTTGAAGTCCAAGCAAATCTGTAATTTTCACAGCCAAGAGCCAGATCAAAGCTGTGTATATGAAAAAAGAAACATAATTAAGAGATGTAAGCTCAATAGTAATCTTCTTGTCCAAAATGCATTTATAATCATACTGCAGATGGAATAAGGATGAAGTTATGGAAAGGTAAGCAATGAAACCAGAATTGTTTGCTTTTGTCCTCAGATCAGCATTTGTAAAAGAGGATCTGTGCTTGAGAAGCAGCTCCTTGAAAGTGGTGTTTCAGTTGAAGCCTGGCACTGCTCAGAGAGTGGGATGCACGAGTGCTCAGTTCTTCCTTGATTTGATGATGCTCTGAAAGGAAAATCCTGATGTAAGAAGTAAACAGGGCTGGTAAAACAGATTAGTGTTAAGACTTCCTTTGAGACAAAATGCAAATGAAGGGAGGTAACACTGGAGATAGAAAGGAAACAGGGACCTGCTGAAGAAACAGCCTTGGTGTGTGTGAATTATGCTGGAATCAGTGCAGGCTGCATAATGGAATGAGGTGAGACTTGATCTGCTTGTGCATTACCTGCCCCGAGGTGGCTGTTCTGATGTGTGACCTGGCTTGAGGGCATCCAGCAGTGAGTGTGACTTAAGTTTGCTTCTCAAGCTTTAGAAAAGGAGACTGTGTGGGAATCACAGAATCCCAGGATGGCTCAGGCTGGAGGGACCACAAAGAGTATCTGGTGGCACCTCCCTGCTCCAGCAGGGCCATCCCAGAGCACAGGGCACAGCATTGTGTGCACACAGCTCTGCAACAGCCCCAGGGAGGAGAGCCCAGAGGCTGTGTGGGCAATCTGTTCAGGGCTGGGCACTGCCCAGGGAAGAAGTTGTGCCTCCTGTGCAGGGGGAATTGCTGGGCTCAGTCCCTGCCCGTGGCTCTGGTGCCATTGCTGGGCCCCCGGAGCAGAGCCTGGGCCCTGCTGGGAGCCCTCCCTGCACACAGGGACACCCAGGGCTGAGGGCCCCTCTCAGCTGGGGCTCCTCTCCAGCCTCAACAGCCCCAGCTCCCTCAGCCTTTCCTGGGCACCCAGATGCTCCAGGCCCTTGCTCAGCGCCGCAGCCTCCGCTGGCCCCGCTCCAGCAGCTCCCTGGCCCTGCTGTGCTGAGGATCCAGAGCTGGACACAGCACTCCAGAGGTGCCTGCAGGGCTGCCCAGAGGGGCAGGATCCCTCCCTGACCTGCTGCCAGTGCTCCTCCTGCTGCCCCAGGATCCCATTGGCCTCCTTGGCCCCAGGACACTGCTGGCTCAGGGACAGCTTGGTGTCCCCCAGGCTCCCCAGGTCACTCTGCTGGCTCAGGGACAGCTCAGTGTCCCCAGGATCCCCAGGACACTCTGTTGGCTCAGGGACAGCTCGGTGTCCCCCAGGTCCTTCCCCACAGAGCTGCTCCAGCAGGTCCCCCCAGGCTGTGCTGGTGCCCAGGGCTGTTCCTGCCCATGTGCAGAACCTTGAAGAAGAAGAAGGTGATGAGGTGATGCAGAATGGCTGATGTATGTCTGCATCCTGACTCAATCCTGCTGGCTGGTGCTATTGGAATTCAGCAGAAAACAAGCCTGTTTTTCTTCTAGCTGCTGCTCAGAGATCAGCGGGGCTGGGAGTGGCTGAATTTCTGATTAAAGCTAATTCAGCACCAGAATTCTGGTGAAGTGCAGATGATGTTGCCTGAGCACAGATGTGAAAGGTACAGGTACCAATGCACTCCTGTAGGTCTGCTGCCATTCCATAAGGGCTTTGCATGATCCAGCTCCAGGTTTTATTGGAGCTCCAGGAAAACAGGTTTGGGACTGAACTAACCAACATACAGGATGTAAATATGTGTCATGATGGAATGTATAGTAAGAGAGATCGATGAGCACTGCCTGTATAAATGGATATTCCTGGTGTGCTCCAGGTGCTAAGGTCAACAGAAGGTGACCCTTCAGGAGAGGACCAGAGGCACCATCCATTGACCAGTGCTGGGCAGGCAGAGATGTTCTCTTCCTCCAGAGGTATTTTCTTCCTCCAGCCCTTTCTGCCCTCATGCCTCTATGTTATATATTTGGGCCTGTTCAAGTGAAGTGGAACAACCACAGAATTTACAGCACTAAACAGAGGAGCTAAAAGCAAATATTCATTTTGTCTCCTCTAAGATAATGTAAGAGTGAATCGGATTTTGGCCCCTTTTTTAAGCACATAAGCTTGATTCAATTTGGCAGCATGCCATAACTGTGTTACCCTAATAGGCCAGCATCTCTGTTTCAGTTCTGTACTTTTTTAAAAAAAATTTTTGTCCCCTTTGTTGCTATTCTGAAAGCCTTAAAGCTGGTTTGGGCTGTTCCTTTGCCAGGGCCCATTCATTGCCCTGCTCTGATAAGGCTCTTGTTTGTGTCTCATCTGGGGCACAGGCAGGACTTGCTGGGAACAGAGATGCCCACAAGTTCCTGGGCAT
This sequence comes from Toxostoma redivivum, assembly GCA_013397375.1. Taxonomy (NCBI): domain Eukaryota; kingdom Metazoa; phylum Chordata; class Aves; order Passeriformes; family Mimidae; genus Toxostoma; species Toxostoma redivivum. The sequence goes on from VXBI01007204.1 coordinate 33,665, forward strand.
GCCAAGCTAGGAAGCAGTGAAGGAATTTCAAAGCCAGCTAATTTTCTCTCTCAGCACTTTGTGGGTATCAGCACGCAAAAGGGAATTGGCAGTTACTGGAACTTCTTAACAAAGAACGGTTATTTGCATCGAGCTTCTAAATCTAAATTTAAAGAGAGCTTTCCCCAAAATAAGGCCCAAATAGCCTTTATTAAAGGTAAAATCAGTAACTTTACAACATCTAAATTTAGGCTTCTAAATAAGCCCTCACACTGAAGATATGGTTCCTAGACACCTGGGGGCTCATGAACCCCTGACTGGGTTTAATTTTGCCAAAATTATCAGTGTTTGGTTAAACTCATCTTGGGTTTGTAGCTGCTATTGTGTTTTTCAAGTAGATCACTGTTCAAGTAAAAAAACCTCAAATACCAAAATACCCGAAGATTTGTAACCTATGATGCTGACATAGTTTATCTTTTTTTTTTTTTAATATATGCCAAAATTGGTGCTTCCATGGACAATCCTTTTTTAGCCCATTTAGTCCTATTCAGTCAGGAACACTGGTGGTAAAAAAAGCCACTGTGGTGTAGTTGGGCAGGCCCTGGCACAGGGTGCCCAGAGAAGCTGTGGCTGCCCCTGGATCCCTGGAAGTGTCCAAGGCCAGGTTGGACACTGGGGCTTGGAGCAGCCTGAGTCAGTGGAAGGTGTCCATAGCAAAGGACTGGACTAAAAGACCTTTATGATCCTACTGAGCTCAGAGGGGTCCTTCCCTGTCTCATGTTCTTCCACATGCTGGCTTTTCTCCAGTTTTGCTCTGTATTGTACCTAGGATTTTACAAGTTTGAAGTATGAAGGCATTGTGGATAATCAGCACTTGGTGGCAGGCCCAAACAGCTTCAAGATTTATAAACTGAGATTACTTGTGGTCTGTTATAGATTTGGGAACACTGCTCCAAGAAACAGAAATAATTTTTTTTATGCTTATGCTTCCAGTTAATGCAAATGAGGCCATTAAAGTAAAAGCTGAAACTTGTAATTATATCCAAAGCAGAATTGGGCAATGCAATTCTGTACTGCTACAGTTGGGGTAAGTCAGTGAAAAAAATCATCAGCATGAAAATAAATGAGAGACCTTTCCCACAAATGCTGATTTCTGGAAGTGCTGTGATGAAAGTTTTGCTCAGTATCCTTTGATCCTTTGATTTTGTAGCTGGAATATGTCTCACAGTTCAAACTCCCCAAATGCTCAGTTCTAGTATACAATGACTTGTTTTGTTTTTTCCTTTTATTTTGTTGTTTTTACTGTAATTGCTCATTTTTCCATCTGTATGTGAGTGGTGATTTGAAACCTGGTTGGTTGAGTGTTTGATATCTGCATGCCAGAACTTAAACAGTGGTCATAAAAAACAGGTTTACCTCAATAAAATTTAAAACAAAAGAAGAAGATTATTGAAGCTGTGAGTTACTGGCAGAAGCAGGCTGAGACCCAGGTTCAGAATGGGCTGGTGGTGCCCTCTTTGATTTGCATCCTGTGCTGGTAAACTCAGGTTTAGTCAAACCAATACAGCTCAGAGTTGTCATTGGCTCCCAGCCTGGTGTCTGGGTTCATGTCAGTGCCACTGATCTTCCTGAGCAGCTTCCAGGACCTTCCCATGTAACTATTTTGCTCATTAACTATGTTTCCAGATTATGCTGTCCACCTGACTTTTGGGAGCAGATAGCAGGTCAGAGATGATCTGATTATTCCTGCACTAGGAGCATCACTGTGGGCACTTTGGCACATCCTACCAAGATACTTCTCATTTGAATAAAGCCTTTCTAACTCAGAAGAATGTCTGCTATTGATAAAAGCTCAGTGGTTTATGAAAGGTGCCCCAAATAACTGAAGTTCAGTTTCTTTTTAGGCCACTGAGTGAAAACCTTTCCTTTTCTTTATTGGTAATAATAGGAGCTGAGAAACCCAGTCCTGGCATTTTGGTGGCTCCTGAGAGCCCACCACTGCTGTGTGCCCTGCTCAAGTTGGACAACTAATAAATTATTCTCTTAAGATCTATTGATGTAGGAGACTGCACTGTGAATTTAATGAAATTGCTGCTGTTCCAAAATATCTTTTGGAGATCCCAGGTGAGTTCTATTCCAGAACAGGGGAGTGGAACTGAGCTCTGTTGTGAGCCTGAGTGCAAATTTGCATCACTTTGCACCAAAACTGAAGGGGAGAAAATCCAATTGACTCTTCTCCTGAAATGGTTGACTAATCTTTTGTATTAGGAAAAATATAAACATTATTTGGGATACTGAGGAGAGTGTGTTTAGGGCCAAACCCTTGATATACTAAATAGTGAAGCACACACTAATTTTTCAACAGTGTCCCAGAAATGGAGTGAGTTACTGGTGGTTACTGGAGTCTGCTGGGAAGCTGGGCTCTGAATGTGGGACTTGTGAAAGTCCTTTCAGCAGGCTAGTGTGTGAGCTAAGCTTCTGATAGATTCATTTAGAGGTAGAGGGTGTTTTAAAGCAAATTAAAATTCCCTAATCGCCTGTCATTGCTGTTGGTGTACTTGGGGATGGCTCCCAGGTGAGGGAGACTTGTGCAGGAGTCCTCTCAAGAACTGAGATGTAACTAAGGACCAAGCCTCTGCTTCGTCACTGCAATCTAAAAGAAATGCAATAGCAGAAAAGTGAACACCTTCAGGCTGATGGTGTGGCATTCTCTGCACCTTTAAACTTCCCTAAACCTGAGGGTCTCTTTCATACTCATTCTGATCTTTAAGGTCTCTTCCAATCCAAACTATTCTTTGATTAAAGGATTTCCTGCTTTTTGCCGGCATTTTGAAAGCCCCAGATCTGAACTGCAGTTTAGGAAATATTTCTCAGCACAGGGCTTGTTGGCATACACAGTGAATTGTCTTGAATATTGAAGCTTTGAACTTAATTTTGATGGAGAGGTTGTAAATAATAATGTGCCAGGGATCCTTCTGCCTTGCAGATACTCAGATGGTAGTTATTCACATTAACAGTCTGAATTTCCTGAGCCTGTAGAGGGTACTTACTTATAAAGAGTTGAGAGCATTTGAAAGGTTTGTGACTAAAGATCAACTTTCTGTTAGTTTAAGTTGCAACCATTGATGTTATCAAAGCTGAGCATATGAAAGGTATTGATGTTTGAAGGGGAGAAATTGGCTTCCTCTGAGGGAACAAGCAGTCTGCTGCCTTTTTATTGGGGAGTTCAGACCCCAGAAACTTTAACTTATGTCTGAGTGTTCCTACTTCTGTGTCTTCCAAAAGGAATTCCAGAAATATATGAGAAATATATGAGAAATAGGGTACAACTGCTCTGTTGAACTAGAGAAAGAGCATATGGACCTGCATGGGTTTGGGATGTAATGATGATCTGAGGAACTGTCCTGTTGTGGTGCTTTGTTTTCTTGTTCTCTAACAAATAATGGGTGTTGTTGCTATTTTTTTTTAATTTTTATTTTTTTTATCTACCTGCTCAACAATAACCTGGTCCTTTGTAAAACATCTGCAGACTTTTGCTCTAAGGACTGTGCTTTTAAAACTCATCCACTGTACATAACTTGTGTTTGGATATGAAATATTTTATCAAATAATTTATCAATTACATCAGAACTGTTATGTATTGAAGAAAATAAACCAGGGCTTCCCATGGTACAGGTAAAAGGAGGCTGCCTCAGTCCTTAATGGTGCTGGGCTTCCTCCCTTGAGAAAGCTCTTTCTGCCCCACAAGCTTTGGAAAACTTTCTCCCAAAATATCCACAGGAGGTCTCTTGGTTTAGATTTCTCCTTTCAAACATTCTCCTTTGGTTTGCCACCTGCAGGAAGACTGGGCTATAAATAGCACAGGTAGTAACTCACTTGTTTTTTTTTTTCTCACTTGGCTTATGAAATGCTGATTTGCTTGTACTTGCATTTTTGTGCTATTCTTTACCTTCCAAACCAGTGGCTTTCATCCAAATTTTCAATTAATGCTCTTTGTTCTGCCCATTCCTCTCACTTCTACAAATAGGACTTTTTTCCTTTGGCACTTCACTCGTTGCTGTAGAAATTTTACAGAATTGCAAGGTATGTTCTATTGCATGGATGTTATTTTAATGGGCGAAAGTCTATCTTAAACTAGGATTTGAGAGGTACTTTTAGATTTCATGTGGGTCAAATATAAACCTGTTAAACTTCAAAATACAACTGCTGGTAGAACCCATCCTTCTCCTCTGTAGTAGTTTGAAACTAAGTTTAAAGAAAAAATTTAGATTTGAAACTTCCTTCATCTGACAATTATATATTTTTCTCTTTAATTCAGTGCCATTTCAGTGATCTGCCCACTTGACCTCCTCAAAATAAAAAGGTTTCTTTGCTCTCCAAGTAGACACTGTTATTTTATTAGGTATCACCTGAAGAAAGCTCACAGGACAGGGATTGGAGACACGTGAAATTGAAACTGGATTCCAAGCTGGTGATTAAGAACTGGCAGAAATACCAAAAGTAAAATTGTTGTTTGGACTTCTTGTTCTAATCTTGGCAATGATAATTGGAGTTAAAAGCTGTAACATCATATTATCCTGGCAAATTTTCTGAGAAAACTTAGGAATGGTACCATTTGGATTGGCAAGTGAATTATCAAATGGTTGCATACATCAGCTGATGAAGGACCTGTGGCATGTAGCCACAGTTCCATGAAGTAACTCAAGAGATATTTTATGCTCCTCTGCTAAATATTTATTATTATTTTATGAAAAGTTATTAGTAAAATCTCTTACATCTCGCTGAAAGACTGACAAATGACAGTAGAATGTAAAAGAGCCTGTCCCTTTCTGCTATTTCAAAATGAAAATGATTTTTCTTGCACAAGGTTTACGTCTTCTTTTCTTCTTTAATACAAATTATTACTGTGCCAGTAATTCATTACAGAGGACTATGCGGGGCTCCCTAACTGCATGGATTTTTAATCTTAGTGAATTCAGTAAGAAATCAATGAAATTACAATGTGAAAGAGGACAGGGAAATAAACAAAATGCTCTTCTCACATATGTTAGTGTGGTTCTGTTGTGTGCTGCTTGCGTTATTCTTGCTGGATTGCCAAAATAAAGACTGTCTCTCCAGCTGAACACCAGTATTGTTAATGGAGCATGACACTTTTGGGTTTCAAATGCCAGGAGATGAAGAAAATGAAAGAGAACAATGAAGTGCTTTACATTCTGCTATTTCATTTAAGTACCATTTTCTTTTGTGTAATTGCCTTGGCCTGGCTGTATGAAAATTACTATCTTGTGTTTCCTTAAAAATGTCATTTGCTTCTTTTTCTATTTTTTCTTTCTCTATTTTTTGTTTTGTTTTTGTTTTTAATTTTTTGTTTTTAAAGAAGAACATTTGGCTTCTTAAAAGCTTGAGTATTTGACATCCATTATTTCTTCCATTTACTCCTGGAATAAATTTGACGAATTGCAGTAGTTCAAGAGAGATGAAAACAGCTTGTAATCAGGACACACAAACAAAAATATGTGGTGGAGGAGCAGTGCCAGCTCTGGCTTCTTATATCTGCTACCTCCTACTCTAGTTTGAATGTATTAATTTTATTTTCTTTCTTGTGGCAGTGGCCTGCGTTTACTCTCTTAATACCATTGGAGTAATGGTGTCTGTCTTGGTGAGAACTCTGAGCCAAGGACATGGGCAGAGAGATCTACAGAATTTTTCCAGCTACTTTTCCAAATAAAAAAGTAAAACTATGAAAATAAATTCCCCAAACCTTTGGATTGTTTTTTACTGGCAACTTAACTAACCATGTTTTGGGTGATTTTGGTTTTTTTTTGTTCCAAAGCAACCAACTCTCTCAATAGGTACATAATTATCTAAAGAGCTTTTCCTGTTGAGCTGAACCTCAACAAATGTTTGTCTTTGCCAAACCAGATCACACGTCCTGATCCAGGAGTTTGAGATATTTCTATTAATTATTTCCCCCTCTTTGGCTTTGATCCTTGACTTTTGCATCTGTAATGATGGTCTCTGCTCTTGGGCTTTGAACCCTGGTGGGATTCTTTCCCTGACATGACAGAACTGGATCTTTTATCTGGTCTGTGTCTTTTCTTGCACTTGGCACCTAGGAGTTTGTTGGTCAGGCCATTTACTTAGTAATTTATGTGGTCTCTGTTCTTGACCACAGGGAATAAAAACAAATATGAGTCATATGCCTCTTTTTGAACCTCAGTATCAGCTACCAGAGCACCAGACTTACTAATATACTGTGAGAAATTATCAGCTTTTATATGGAATAGAGAGATGGGTTTAGTTTGGATTTTTTTAGTTTTCAGAATTAAGAATTTAATGTAATCTTAGAGCAGGCAGGATAATGTACAAACTTTCTTTTTCTTGGGAGAGAAGTCAGGACCTGCATGCCTTTCTAGCTTTTGTGTATTTCTGCATTGTGATTTTTGTGAGGGGTTTTTGTGTGGTGGTTTTTATTTTAGGGTTTGTTGTTGTTGTTGTTGATTTGTTTTGGGTTTTCTAAGTGAACTTTTTTTTTTTTTTTTTTAAGTTGACTGATATTTTGAATCACCCCCTCTCTGACCAGCAGATATAATGTTAATATTTGGGATTTTTTTAGTCTTCTGATGCATAAGTGAAGATGAAATCACATATCCTATCTGTTTTCTGTGATGTTATCCTGCAAAGGTAACATAAAACCACAGGTAATAATTTCCTTTTCTAAGCTGGTGGATGCCATGTGCAGCCTTTGCAGCAGATCACCTTTCGGGACAGAGGGAAGCTTCACCCCAAACCCTGTGTGCAGTTCCCAGTCCTGAGCTAACATCCCATTTTAGACTAATCCTGTGTCAGGGCTCTCAGCTTCCCTTTGGAATGTAAAATTTGGAAGGATAGGTAGCAGGAAGCCTGAAGGGATGACAGGGCAGGAGCACCCAGTGATAACTTTGTGCTGGAGGGATGTGAAGATCCCTTTGTGAGGGATGAAGGCTGTTGAGACATTGACAGATGCTCTCAGGCGAGTCCAAGGTGATAAACAAATAATCCTTGACAGGATGCTGGCTGATGCTTGGTGGTCCTTTCTTCAGCTGTCCCTGGAGCAGAAACTTGCAGACTTTCCTTTCCCCAAATCGTTTCCACTGGAGTTCTTGTGGAAAAAATTGAAAGAGTTGTCTGGGTTTTGGCCTCTTTTTGGGAGGTGCCTTCATTGTGTTTTCTATATTTTCAGAAGGCCCAGGTCCCTCCCTGCCACTCCTTGTTTTTGTGAGCAGAGAGATAGAAGACTGCACTCTTGGGGAAGGTGTGCACACTTTTGGGGTGATTCTTACCTATTTGAGACGGGGGAAGAATGTTCTGCTTCTTTCAGTCTCTTCTAAAAGAGTCTCAACCTTTGGGGGAGAGGAACTAGAAGGGAAGAGTGAGGAATAACCTTATTTGTGCCCTTGAGTTCTTCACTTCCATACCCCTATATGTGAGGTAGACTAATTTCATTTGGAAGATTGTGTGGTGCACTGCATTGTTTCTTGGAAGAACTGGGAAATGCCACATGTTTGTAGTGGTGTTGTGACAAAAATTTCAAGTATCATACGGAGCAGCTCGTTTGGATGGATTAGAGTCAAACAGTCCTCATGTCTCAGGTTTTCCCTTTGGTCAGGGGTTTTTACCATCAGGGAAATTAGAGTGTGAAATTTTCAGCAGGGACTTGTAATTGTGGAATTGTGGGTTATTCCCAGTCTGGTCAGTGAAAAGATGTGACTTTGTGAAGACTTTACCATCCAAATTACTCGTTCCCTCCTGGAAATCTTAATAAATATTTGTGGCTGTTGTGAGTTTGCTTCTCGGTGACTTACTGAGTGTTTCCTATTTTCTGAGTGGGATCTGGCCAGCATTCCTGTACATTTAACCTCCTGCAGCAAAGATGAGATGGTGTTTCTTGAGGTGCAAAAGGCAGAATGATTACTTAAAAAATTCTTTAGGACATTGAGGGATTTCTTGTAAGTGCTTAGACTGATCAGTGTGGATGGTGCTGGTGTTTTAAGGATGCTTCAGCAGATAAAGGCTCAAAGTTTGTTCTTAATATTTTTTAATGGAAAGATCTACATCATGGAGATTCAAATGATGATCAGCAGGAGTGTTGCTTAGAGAAAAATGCAAGACCAGTGTGTATTACAGCAGAAAGCTCTGATATTAATACTTTGTCCTTTAATTTAGATGAAGGTGTAAGGAAATACAGTTTATCCCTGGATTTAGGTGGTTGGAGACATTACTGTTTAATCTGTTTGGATGATCAAGGATCACTAATGGCAACTTTAAAGGCACCATTTTTATTTATTTATTTATTGAACAAATTCTCATTAAAGAAAACCCCAACCACACACAAAAATTACACAATAGGTAAACAAGAGGTACCAAAGCACTGTTGAATATGCTCTCAGAAGCATATTCAAAGCAGGGTAAGTGACAGGTATTGGTAAACATCAAGTGAAGGATACTTTGGATGTATGAATTCTAATTTCTAGTGCACGTCTAAATTCTTATACTCCTAAATTCCAAAGGAGTTGCATTTTAGTGAAGTTATCAGCACCATGTGATGGAGACAGTTTTTCTGAATAGTTCTGAAGAAGGAGAACTTCAGCCCTGTAGCTTGGAGATGGCAAAATGTTTTTTTTTTCTATACTGACTGAAGGATATTGTTTTGTCCTTGAATGGTTTTAAACTTTTGTTTTGTTTCTAAAAAAAAATATGAAAAGAAATGGTGCTGTGGTATTTGTTGTTCTTCTTCCCTATTTTTCTTGTGACCCACTTTTTAAGTGCAACAGTATCATTTGTTTAGCTCAGAAAAGAAGGGAAGGAACTCTGGGAAATCAAGGTGGATTCAGTTGACACAGTGAAGATCTGTAAGGGCAGAGAGCTGGGCAAATCAGCACAACAAGGGCAGAGGAATTGCTAAAACCAGAATGTGATCCTGATGGGAGATGCTTTCCCTAGGATGCCACCTCCCTTTTTTTTAGAGTAAAGCTCGATCCCAGTGCAGTGCAAAAGTCTGAGCCTGTGGGGGACTGTAAGGACAAGAATTCTCACCTGGAGGGGCTGCCCAGCCTTGGGAATTAAGATCTGCTCTTCCCTGGGGATTTTTCTCACCAGATGCAAATCCAAGTGTGAGCATGGATAGTAGATTTTTTTTCCTCCTGGCTCACAGGAGCAGAAAGGAAAAGCAGGGGGAGGAGAACACAATCTTCCTTGGGAGGAATATACAGAATTTCTGCTTGCAAGTCATCTCTGCTCTGACAGATGCCACTTACATCGTCTCTGTGTACACAAGTGTGTGCTCTCTCAAGAAGCTTTCTGGAAATCTCTTCAAAATTAAGAATCCCGAAGTAATGCCTCTTGAGGCCCTGTGTGACTATGAATCTTTCAGGCAAAGTGAAATCTTGTTTTGTGCTTAGGTGAAGTTAAGTACAACTAAAAGAAATACCTGAATTATGCAACAACATTTCTTCTCAGCATTCCCAAACACCTTTTCAGTTCAGCTTTTCTGCTGAGTGTAATTAAATCCTGAGGATGGTGATTAAATCCCAGTCCATTTAATCCTTCTTTCAGAGATCAAATGGCAATAAATAAGCACTGCAGAGCTGGAGCTGCAGCAGAGCAAGTGAAGGCACGTGTGCTTTATTAAAGGCTCCTTGATCCTGTGCTCTTTCCAGCTGAGGCTTCCAGGGGTTCCTAGGGGTGGCCACAGAGGGGCAGGTGCTGGAGCTGTCAACAGGCTCAAGACAAAATTGAAAAGATGCTGCACTAATTCATTACCTGTTTCCTAAAGAGCCCCATTTGCTTTCACAGCAGGATTCCTTACAGCTGCATGCACATCTTGCTGCCCCCAGAATTCATATCAGATATGGATATCAGCTCTATAGCAGAGGAAGGAAACGGTTCTCTGCACATCAGTGCCATCTCTCCTGCTGTAGGGAAGCACAGAGTATAATCAGAGTGATCCTTTTGCTCAGCTGCAAGAACAACACGGAGTCTGATTTCTGATTGTTGAGTCTGCCTGCAGAGCTTGGAGAAGTATTGAATGTAGTGTTTTTGAGGCTCCTATAAATCAGAGGTTGCTTCATAACAATTGAACAATATGTTTGAGAAGACCCATCAAAACCCCAAAACTTGCCATCTGCTACATTGTCACCCCATTACTTGAGTTCACAGATATTTTATGCAACCCTCCATGCACATCAAAATATAATTATTGAATCCAAAAGCACAGCAGTGCTTACTGTATAGGCAAAAGAAAAACAGAAGGAACAACTAGAAGAAGCCCTTCCCAGTGCCTCTAGTGCACCTGACTTATTGTGTGTGTGGAAACAAACATCTGTGTGTATTTGTTATGTGATATTATGGAGTCATGGAATGGTGTGGGTTGGAAAGGACCTTAAAGTTCATCCAGTGCCACCCCTGCCAGAGGCAGGGACAACTTCCTCTATCCCAGGATGCTCTAAGCCCATCCAGCCTGGCCTTGGGCACTTCCAGGGATCCAGGGGCAGCCACAGCTTCTCTAGGCACCCTGTCCCAGGGCCTGCCCACCCTCACAGGGAGCAATTTCTTTCTAGTTCATGAAATTTCTACAGCACCAACTATAGCTCCCCAGCTCTCAAGCCCTCCTGTTCCCTCAACTGTGAGGAGCAGCTGTATTTTGGCATCCAACTTGTTCTGCTCTATGCTGTGCTCGAGCGTGAAGGTCAGATGTGCCTGAAAACCCCGCTCTAGGGATAATGTGTTGGGAGAGCCTGTACCTCTTATAGTTTGTTACCATTCTGCTGATTTCCCGTGTCAACAGCTGCTATGCCAAAGGATGGCCTTTGTCATGCTCTTGCTGTTGCTTTCCTGTCCTCAATTTTTCAAACCTGTGCATGTGGGCACTTAGAACAGTGTCAGCACTAGGAGAATAGCCACAGTCAGACAGCAAATGTGCTTCTAGACTCCTGGAGCAGGAGGTGACTGACCCAGCAGTGCTTTGCACCATCTTGTGCCAATCAATTTGCAGCTCAGTGGTTCCCTTCAGCAGCTCAGTTATTCTCACCCTGAATTATAAGGCTGTTTTTTCCTTTATTGTCATTGAAGTGCTCCAGCTTTTGACTTAATCAGCCCCATCAGTTTCCTTTCAAAGCTATGCAAGAGCCCCAGTGCAGCACCATTTACAGCCATGTTCAATCGATTTTTCATTTGACTCTGTCATGCACAATTGCAATATGAGAAAGTTTGTGCTGTTATCATCATGTGTTCGTGTAATTTCTGTGGTCCTTTTTCCTAATTTCTTTCTCTGCTGGTTCTATTTCATATGAAGTACATGAAAGAAATAAATCCTGTTTTGTCTGAAATATTAGAGGTCTGCACTAAAAAGTTGTCTGTTTGCAGAAATTTTACAATGCTTATTATAATCTAAAGGGGTTTAAGTTATCCTTGATGGCTGCTTGCTGATGCAATGGCCCAGTCCACCTCACCATAGTTGTTGCATCTCTTGGCACAAAAAAAAATCACATCTAAGTATAAAAATACTGGTCCCTTGTCTACGGGTATTCCTATAAAAGATGCTTAAAAATTAAAGTGCAGCAAACATTGAATAAAAGAAAAAAGAAAAATCCAGATTTGATTGCTCAGATGCTCTTGTTCAAGTTTGGCAGTTCAGCCTCTAATTAGTCATTTAAAAAACTGCCATGGCATTGGGATTCTAGTCTCTGTTTTGCATAGTAGGAATTACCTCTGTAGGAATAAATAACTTGGCCCTGCTGACCCCAGTGGTGCTGCCTTACACCACCTTTAATTGAGAGGAAAACTGGTAGAAACAGTAGTTTTGGCAATAGATTTCAGCAGTCTTTGCTAAAAAGTATGATTGAAATACTTGTTCTCTCAGAATCTGTTTTGGTTTTTTCTTCTCCAAGATGTGTAAAGGTTCTTGTCTGGCAGTTCGTGTGCCCAAGGTGGAATAAATCAGAGCTCTTTAGTTTTCTCAGTTTCAAGGTTGTTTATTACTTCTTATCTGTAATATTTTCTCTCGGCCCAGCGAGGTCTGTCTTGCAGGGTAGCCATGGCACACTCTCTCCCCTTCAGGGCGGTGTTATCTTTTATACCACAAACTGCGTACATTATGCTTACAATTATTTCCCAATTACTATCATCTGTATTAGACAGTGAGGTTCTACTCTAAACCAATCCAAAAGTGCCAACTCCACAATAGAAAATGGAGATGAAGAAGAAGAAGAAGAAAGAAAGACCAAACACGTGCTTTTTCCTCCATCTTGTGTTCTAAAATCCCCATTCCCAAAAATCCTAAAATCTATATTTCACTCTGTGATAACACTACTTAAACTTCTGTGACTTTTAAGTTCTCATATAAAGCTGGTAATTTTTCCAAGGGCTATAATCAAACCCACAGATGTTTTGGGCATCATTCCAGGACCTCAGAGCCCCCTGACCAGGGTCTCAGCAACTCTGGACTCCCAAAGGGATGTCTTAGACTCCGACATTGTTCTACTTTCAATTCCTCAATTTCATTTTTATTTCCTTTTGTGCATCATTTGAGGACCTAATTTATCTCCAGGACTCCCTTGGAATATTTCTGTAGCAGACAAATTATTTGTCAGATAATGTTTTACAGGAGCCTTTCTTTTACTACTCTCAAATTACTTTCCTGGAGGCTTTTTCTATTCTTTTAGACAGTCCTGGGAACCACAAGAGTGGTCTGGGATTGGAACTGACTTCCTTACTGCTGCCTTTGCCTGGAGAGAATATCTCTAGGAGAAGCCTACTCTTCTAAAGCAAAATCCCAGCTAACTGGGTATGTGGTTCCCTCCAGCAATTTAAGTTGTAACTTCACACCAAAAGGTGCAGGATGCAGAGTCCTTGAGCTGAGTACTTGGTTGTTATCTGTGAATTAGTCCTTAGATCTTGCACTTACTGGACTCATTGCAGCAAATCAAAGGATTTACTGAATGTGGGCAGGGAGGAGAGCCTTGGAGCAAAGACAAAATCCTACTCCCTGGCTGGGAGAATTGGGAAGGGAGAGCTGGGAGTTGTGTTCCTGTCACTAACAGGGACATGGGGGCGCAGGCTGCATGTAAATGAGTGTGTTTAGGTTTCGTCTGTGACAACCCAGTGATGAGGCAGCTCCCTCTCCAAAAGATTTCCTACAGAACAGGGCATTGTGGGCTGTGGAAGGGAGGAGTTTTCTGAGCTGGGATTCAAGGAATTACAGCACCAGGCAGGAGTGGGAATGCTGCTCACCTGGAATGCAGTTGCTGTGAGGCCATTCACATCCCCAGCAAAGAGGATTCCTTACAGTGGAATGGTTTGGATTCAAAGGGGCCTTAAAAACCTCCCATTCCATCTCTGCCATGGGTAGGGACACCTTCCACTATCTCAGGGTGTTCCAAGCCCTGCCCAATCTGGCCTTGGACACTTCCAGGGATCCAGGGGCAGCCACAGCTTCTCTGGGCACCTTGTGCCAGAGCCTCACCACTCTCAGAGACCAGAATTCCTTCCCAGTATCCATCTAATCCTGCCCTCAGTCAGTTTGAAGCTGTTCTCCCTTGTCCTGATGCTCCAGGCCTATTACATTAGGGGTTGTTGGTTGGAGACAGAGAAGACACAAACTCATTGAGTGTCCTCAACTAACTGCACTGAGTTTATTATGGCCTCCCCTTTTTATAAGGCAGCTTGAATTTTCCAGGCTTCCATGTTGTTGGTTGGGATCTCGGACTGTCCAGCTCTCTGACCAGTGAGATGTCTGCAGCTTAGGATGGAATGTGGTTGGGTGAAGTTCCTGTTTGGGTTTGAGTACAGCCTATCATTGTTCACCCAGGGACCTGTTTATTGAACCAGGCTAGTTGAACTGGGTTTCTTTTTTATGGCTGAATTATTTGTGCAGCTACAGACCAGCTGTGCTGTGACAACTCCCCCATTCCTTTTTGTTAAAAAATGCAAAATGTTCTTTGTTATCTTACCTGCAAGGTAGGATGACACAGACAGCATGAATTTAATTTGAATGAGGCCTTCTACCTAATTTGACAAACCTTGCTCCCCCAGGTAGCATTTTGTTCCGTGCATCACCAGAGCTGCAGCATTCATGTTCAGGAGTTGTCAGGTGAAACCACCAACCTTCAGGCTAGCATGTCACAATTTAACTGCTTAAAGTTATAAATTACAACTTAAACAAGAAAACATTCAACCTTTAAAACTGAACTTTTACACTTCATAAACAAAAACTGTGAGAAAAACCAACTCAACAGAAGAAACAATTTGTAAACAAAAAAACACAATTTCTAAACAAAATCTTTAAATGAACTGTCACTTTGATAGTCCCAGATTTCCATTAGGTAGGTGAACAAATTGTTTCCATCACTGTTCCACACATGGCTCCACCACATCTGTTGAGGAGTTATCAGGGGGATGCTGCTTGTGGTCCCGGGCAGGACAGACACATCTGGCAGGTACCCAATGCGTTCCCATGTCCATGGAAACACAAGCGTATCCATGTCCCCAGGTGATGAGATTCCATGGGCCTCCTCAGGCATACGTGAGAAGGTCTCCCACCATTACCTTGGGTTTGGGTGACTGATCATCGCCAGATGATTGTAGTGATTGAAAGTGATTTAAAAGGACTGGGTTCTGTGACTTTTCTAATACTTTTCAAATTATTTAGTGTATAGATAGCTTTAGCTACCCTGCTCTGTGGGGATTCACCACACAGTGCTCCCTTTTGTTTTTTAAGTATACATTTTAAAGTGCTATGAGCACGTTCCACAATGGCTTCTCCTGTTGCTAATTGGGGAATACCAGAGCTGTAGGAAATTTCCTGTTTTCTGTGAAATGTATGCAGGGCTGTTCTCTGTTTTGATGGTACAGGAAATACCTAAAGCAGCAAAGGCTTAATGCCAATGTGCGATGGCATCTCAACCTTTTTCTCCTGTGTACTGTTGCCCATATTGCTGATGAAAAGGTATCAATGGATAAATGTACATATTTTAGATGTCTGAATTCGGGAATGTGAGTGACATCAGTCTGCTCTGCCAGATTTGTAAAACACGCAGTCCACGAGGATTTACCCCTCTCTGCAGTGGTGCAGTGTGGCCTTGGCAGCCAGCACAGGTGTTAACTATATTTTGAGCCTCTGTGTTCAACAGCTGGGATTGCCACTGTAAGGTTCAAAAACCTTGGTGGAAGAAATTATGTGATGCCTTTGCTTGTGCCAGCATATCTGTCTGTGGTACTGTCCAAGCAGGGCCAGCTGGCATATCTGCTCTGGCATTGCCCTCTGTCATGAAACCTGGTAAATTCGTGTGACTCCTGATGTGTAAGATATAATAAGGGTAAGCTCTAGCTTGGATGCTATGGCATATAGTTTTTAGTAAGTTAAATAATT